>QARZ01040776.1:23503-46778 GCA_013407115.1 Glycine latifolia | reverse complement strand
GAGCCATTCTAGCATCTAAAAGTGGTTGGGATGTCTCTGTATCCATGGGGTTAGAGTGCTTCATCCGCTCCTCATACATTTTTGCAGCCAAAGCACTGGCAGTAGATTGCCCAAGCACTCCTTCTGTAGTGATAGCATTTACAGGACCTCCAAGGGGAGGATGATTAGAATCCCTCCTTTGCATTTGAGCTTGACGCATTAATTGCAACTGCTGCATTTGCATTTGCTGTTGTTCTTTCGCTTTAATCTGTTGTGCCTGTAAGTTATCAAAAATGGGAACACAACTACTCTAACTGTTCTAAATATTATCAAAAAACTATATGAATTAAGACCTATCAAAATAATAAACTATCAATTAGGTGAAAGTTTAAGCTATAAGGTGAAGGCTCATGGTTGATTTTCTATCTGGTACCAAAACCAAAGGAAGTAAAGGAAGGTACCTCTAAATATGCTGCAGCAGTCTCAGAATGTTTCTCATTTGTCCTCGCAATAAAAATATCCCAGAAAACAGACCACCACTCAAAAAGAAAACCTCCAGGAGCATCAATTGCTGCAATTGCAGAGTGTAAACTATAATCAGTTTCAAGTATAACTACCTCAAAAATCTCCCACCCAGGAGATGTACACAAACATTGCACAAAACCGTTAGAATCGGGGTATTCCAAAAGCAACTAAATAATTAAAAGGAAAAAGTAATTAAGAGCATGAAACTGCCACATTAACTATCTCTCACCTACTGGATCAGGAGAAACCTTCCCTTCTGTCATGAATGCTTTAGCAGTGTTGTGCAACTTTTTCTTCACCAAATAATCATAAATATAAACATCAAGCCTAGCAGCAAAACCGAAAAAATATGATATAAATAGTAAGAACTCAAAAAATAGTAAAAACTCGAAGTAAAACAACAATAACCATTAAATGCAATCGGTAACACGGATCAATCAATTCCATTGGCTCCATCAAACATAAACTACTTCACTCACATCTTATCTGCTTCCCAATTACTCTGCGCCATGATTTCCCGGTCAGAAGCAAAATTAACTGCCAAATTTCACAATACATCAATCAAACAAATTCAACAAAGCCTCGAAACAACAAGCGAAGAAAAATTAACCGAATCACAACAATTGAAAAGTTACAGAATGCACGTGAATCGCGAAGAACTGACCTCAAAACGCCGCAAATAGATGGATCAAACTCGCACATTACCAATCCGAGGCTGCATGCACCGACTATCACCGCCGACGAGGAATCAAGCTCAACTTCGGAAACTGCGAACCATGAACAGTCGCCGTGTCCGATTCAAGGAAAACGGAGCCACTCATGGAAATCCCGTGAATTCAGCCACCTCTGCCACTGAATTGAAGAAGAGAGAAAGATCGAAAGCAAAGAGAGAAGAAGAAAGGGAATTAGGGTTCCGGACGCAGTGACAGTGAGGACTAGTTGAGTTTTTTGAAGTACGATATTATTATGAACTGGTTCCAACAAGCTTTTCAACTGTGTTGAGAGTTATGGTGATAGATGAAAGAGTTTGAATAATGAATGGAGCTCCTAAGCTAAGGCTCGGTAATAAAAACCGAAGCTGAGATTGAGGTTCGGGCGTACCGAGCCTCCGTACTGGAGTATTGATTAATATACAGCCTAGAAAATCTAGATCGAGCGACTTTTGGATACTGCGTATCGACAGTTGATAACATAAGTGGGACACGTGGACGGCTGATACTAAAAGGAGGTGGTTCCCATCCACTTTGAAGTGCAACAAGGATGAACATGTATGATGCATAATCTCATCAGATAGCTACTTGTACAGTTGTACGTAAGTTTTGATTCATCTGATAAGACTGTCTCTTCTAACAAAGAAAAAAAGATAAATTAATAACAGAAAAAACGGGAGAGATGTAAAATTTATCCATTTGGAATTTAAACATTGTTTTAAGCTGTGTTGTAGTCAGAGAATTTCGTGGTTGCGTCGGATAAACTGTAAATGATTACGAATTGAATTGAATTGACTAAATTTAAGGAGAAAATTTGTTCGAATTAATTGTATTGTTTTTAGTTCAATATTTAGTTTCAAAAAAAATCTAATTGGTTTAATTTCAAATTTAAATTTAATTTAATTTGTATCTAATTAGTGTACACATTTAGGACTAAATTATCCTTTAAAATTATCTAAATCTTATGTGAGGATTATGGATATTGGACAATTAAAATATACTAAAATAGTTCAATAAAAGGTGAAAATCAAAACAACTTTTATGGCATTTTATCTTTGTCCATTTTTTCTCCCACTTCTCACACGTCCAAATTAGTTACCCTTATTTCTATAATTTATTTTTTCCCTTAAAGGTTTGTTTGAGATTATTATGAAATCCTATAAATCACACTAAAAGGGGGTTAAATTAATCAAAATATAAAATTCTTTCAAATGAAAGATGTTTATTTAATAAATCAGTTTAAAAAAACTCTCATCCAATGACTTGAGATAAGTTTTCTTAAATACATTTGGATTGTCATCCTATGATATATAAAACTTAGAGTAAATTACACTCACACCCCCTTCCTTTTTGCACATTACTTTTACCCATCTCTATAACATCGTTAACTGACGTCAATTGAAATATGTGAGCAGACAAAACTGCCCTTATATTTTAATTGTAAAATCCAAATTATCCATTCCCAATTAGTTTCAGAATTTATGATTCACGTTTCATTCCTCTTCACCATTAGTGAGTACTGTTCATCTTTCTCTTATTGGCGAGTTCTTCTTCAACGTCCAAGGGGGTGCGAGTTTCTCTTTCTCTCACAACATTCACGTTCCATTCCTCTTCACCGTTTTTGTTCTAGTTTGCGAATTTTCCATTATTCCTCTTCTAGTTTGCGACGTTCATGAGCGTCTTCATTTGTCTTCCTCTTTGACGTTCACGAGCACTCTATTTTTCTTCATATTCCACAATTTCTATTCACGCTAGGCTATCCTTGTATATAGGTTACTTTTTAAGATTATTTATTTAATTTTGATTGTTTATTGTTGCCTATTTCTGAATGGGGTTTCAATGGGAGACCAGTTTGAGAACACTTATGATTTTTAAAATCATTTGTTTATTATTGTTGATTAAAATAGTGTTGATGTTTGGGACAATAGGAAACACAATGGATGAAGTGTAAATCATTTGTTTATTATTGTTTATTAAAATAGTGTTGATGTTTGAGACAACAGGAAACACAATGGAAGAAGTGTAAATCATTTGTTTATTATTGCTTATTAAAATAGTGTTGATGTTTGGGACAACAGGAAACACAGTGGATGAACTGAAAATCATTTGTTTATTATTGTTGATTAAAATAGTGTTGATATTTGGGACTACCGGAAACACAATGGATGAATTGAAAATCATCTGTTTATTATTGCTGATTAAAATAGTGTTGATGTTTTGGACCACAGGAACATAATGGATGAAAATGTTTGTTGAGAATCAGAATTCAGTTCATATATAAGTTAGTAGAACAAAGGATGAAAGGAAATGTGTTAACATTGCGTACCAATAAAGTGGGTTCAAAGTTGGGTTTACGTAGAAAAACAAAAAAGAAGAAGAGTATTAAAATATTTTCAGGTTGAGAGGAAGAAGATGAGGATATTTTAGACATAAATTTTCATTATAAGTCATGTGACCAGCATGTGCCTAATTTCTGTTAGATTATTAAACGGTGTTTAGGAAGGAGGGGGTTTAAGTGTAATATGAGCTAAACAATTAAGGGGTTTTTTGTAGGGTGCAAAAAAGGAGGAGTATCAAGTGAAATTTGAGCAAAACATAGGAGGTGCGAGTGTAATTTATTCTAAAACTTATTATCAATGAAAACCTTGTGTGCAGAATGTATCAATAATGAAATTTTAAAATACTTTGGTAAGCTACAAAAGAACACTAAAAATATTTTGTTTTATAATGGTTCACTCAACTTAAACTATGTTTGATTCTCCTTTACAAACTAGTAAAAGATCCACTAATCAAACTTGATTAAAACAAGTATTTTTTTTCTATTATTTCTTACAAGTATTCTCAAGGTCACTATTGGTACAACCCTTAGACTCCCCCTACATTTAAGAACACTCGAGTATTGTTTTGTAAGTACAATGAAGTTTGATTTAAAATTAGATTCTTTCACAATACTCAAACAGTGAATTTACATGTATTTCTTTACAAATGTTTTTCTTTTCTCTCATTTCTTGATTCACGATTCTTGTTTTATTTTTTGTATGTGTTCGTCTTCGTTCTTCAAATCTTAATGTCATATTTATAGATAGACTTGTAATTATGAAGAGTCGTGACTAATTGTATAGATAAACTGGACAAGTATTTTATGCTTCCAGTAGATGAGGTATTCATTCATGGACAAGTCTTACCTGGTATTGCTTCCAGTTGTCAAACCTATTGACTTACATACAACATAATGATTAACACAAATTTATATATTTGTTTTTCTTAGAATGTGTGTTTGGACCTAACTTGACCCCAAAAGCTAGCTCATAAGGTGAGGGTTGTCCCTCACTTATATACTCTATATTGGAACTATCTCTAACCGATGTGGGATTTGTAATATGGTGGGTGGCTCATTAATGAATCTAGGATAGGCTTTGATACAATCTTAGAATGTGAGTTTGGACCTAACTCAACCCCAAAAGCTAGCTCATAGGGTGAAGGTTGTCCCCCACTTATATACTTTATATTGGCACTATCTCTAGTCGATGTGAGACTTGTGTTTTTCCCAATAGTTTTCATTAAAACCTTAAGAGATGTATGAGTCATCTAGTGATGGATTCTCCAGCGTCTAACATATTATTTAAAAATCTTGAAACTGAAGAACCCACAAATAAATTGGCAAAACATTGAAACATACTCAACACACATAGCAAACATGAATCACTAATCTCCCCCCTTAAAACCCCAATTGCATCAAGATCTGTTACTGCATATGTATGCCCTTCACAAAGTGGAAAAAAAAATGAAAATGTTCTCTTTTGTCTGCATCAGTATGAAACCATCAAGTTTCAATCTTTTTTTCTCTTTTAGAGCTTGCTCATTTTGATTTTGGCTTTGTGTGTTGGTGTCATGTTTTACATTTATTCAGATTGTTTCTATCATCAAATCATGTAAGATATCATGGGCAACACAACATTCAACTACCTCATATGCATTACTCATCCTCAAGTTATATGCTTAGTGTTGGAATAACTTATTTCCCCTATTGAGATGCAAATGTAAAACATTTGCTTCTTTGGATTAACTTATTTTCCCTATTGATTCATTGGAATTTTTTCTTAATCAATTTACTTGTAAAGGTTGTCATAAATATTAGATGATTTTCCTATTGAAGGTGATGAGATGAAGGAATTAGCCACATACTTATTGCTCATTTTATTTGGCCTTTTGGTTATGCATTGTTTGATTTAATGTTGTTTTGTTCTTTTTGTATGTACAAAAAGAGAGTTGAGCTTTGAAGAAAGTATCAACATTTCTCTTCACTCACTCTTTTTTTCTCTCATTTTATCATAAGGTGTGTGGTTTCTTAAAGTTCACTCCTTTCATTATTAGTAACATTTAAATTTTATATCTTTTTCATTTTTTCAGTTTGCCTTATTTTGTTTTTTTTCTCCTTCTTCGTCTGATGATGTGCTAAGCCTTTGAAGGTATTGTTTTGCACTTCAACAATTATTGTTTTGTTTTGCTTAATTTGCTTTACTTTCCTATCTCTTTCGCTTTAATTGTCTGCTAAAAAAGAAATGCATATTTGAAATGCAAATAAGTTAAAATGGGAATTGAGAAATATAATAACTGTAGGGAATTGGTAAAATACCACCTCAATCTAGATAATAAGAAAGACTCATTAGGTAACGTTGAGAGATATAAAGCAAGACTCTTAGCCAAGGAATTTAATCAAAAAGGAAAGAATCAACTACAAGAAGACATTTTCTCTTGTATCTAAGAAAGATTCTCTTCACATCATTCTGGCATTGGTTGCACTTTTTGATTTAGAGTTGCAACAAATGGATGTGAAAATGAATTTTCTCAATGGAGACCTAGAGGAAGAGGTTTATATGAAAAAACCTGAAGGATTCTCCTCTACCGAGGGTGAGCACTTGGTATGCAAGCTTAAGAAATCTATGTATGGATTGAAACAACTCTTCTGTCAGTGGTACTTAAAATTTCATGACATCATTTCTTCATTTGGTTTTGTAGAAAATGTTATGGATAACTGTATATACCAGAAGGTCAGTTGGAGCAAAATTTGTTTCCTTATTTCATATGTGGATGATATTTTACTTGCAACCAATGACAAAGGTTTGCTATATAAGGTGAAACAATTTCTCTCTAAGAACTTTGATATAAAGGATATGGGTGATGCCTCTTACATTATTGGTATCAAGATACATAGAGATAGAGTAAGATGTGTTCTTGGTTTGTCTCAAGAGACCTATATTAACATTGTTTTGGAAAGATTTAGAATGAGTGATTGTTCACCAAGTGTAGCTCCCATTGTGAAGGGTGATAGGTTTGATTTAAGCTAGTGCCCGAAAAATGATATTGAGCGGGAACAAATGAAGAATATTCATTATGCTTCAACTGTTGGAAGCCTTATGTATGCTCAGGTCTGCAAAAGACTTGATATTGTTTTTGCGGTTGGAGTGTTAGGAAGATATCAAAGTAACCTAGGTTTAGATGCTTATGTACAAATAGATTGACAACTTGGAAGTGATTGGCTAATCAGATTCAGACTACGCTGGTTGTGTAACACCCCGAATTTCAAGTCACAGAAGAAGGACGTTTCTTTTGTGTGGTATGGTGATTAATTATATGTTTTATTGTGTGTTTTATTTGATAATTGTTGCTTTGAGTGTTTTGCCTTGGGATGTGCATTGGTAAGGGTAAAGTCAACTCTGTTGGCAGAGGTTGCTGTGCATGCACACAAAGAGGAGATGTCTTGTCAGCTGTGTTTATAAACAGAAGGTAGGCACAGCAGAAGCATGCTCTTCCCTTCTTCAACCTTTGCTTTGCTCCGTTCTTTCTCTAAAACTCACCCAGAAAGCCTCTCATTCTCGACCCCCTCTGTGTTGCCTTCAACCTGTGAGAACCGCCACAAAATTCTGACGTAGAGACGGACCTCATGGCCGGAGCAGAAGTTAGAACAAACCGTCGTGAAGCTCGTGAACGAACTCCTGGTTAGATAAAGGGAGTTTATTATGTTTGATAAAAATTTTAGGCAACATGGTTAGGGACCAGGGAGTCCAACCATGGCGATGATTGCATGTCCCTGTGTGTGTTGTTTCCAGAAAGTTGTGCCTTTGAGTGAATGGAACGGGTCACGCTTTATGTTCATTGGTTGGTGTTGTGTGTTGATGTTTAATGATGTTCTGGTGTGGTCGTTGATGGTGTTCTGGAAAGGGGGAGTTGATGTTGTAAGAACTCCCTGTGCATGTGTGTGAAGTTGGCATTTTGATGCTGAAAAACTCCCAAGACACTTTGCAGAAGTGTTCATGGAGGTGCCGGGTACCGGGATGGGTTGGCCATGTTACACATAGGCACCAACCCCTTGTGTTTTGATGTCGGCTACCAGGATGGATAGGCCGAGTTAAGCGGGTTACGTAGCATGCATGTGTGCATGCAGAACGTGACAGTCCTTGTTGGCGGACGTCGGCATATCGGGTTCCTTACTCGGAATGGTACCTTAGAACTGTTGAGCTCAGTTTGCTTCGAGAGAGTGAACTATCGGGTTCCCTAACTCGGATGAGCTCGTGTCTTCTCGGGAAAAGAGTCATTGAGTTCCCTAACTCGGACGAGCTCGTGCTTCTTCAGGAAGAGAGCCACCGAGTGCTTTACTCGATTGGGCGATTCTCTTTAAAATTGTTAAGTTCAAGCCCTTGAATCCTTGACCGCCTTTGTTCGACTTCTCCCGACCTCTCCCGACCTCGTCCGCTCTTGTCCACCTTTGTCTTCCCTTGTCCAACCTTTAACCCTTTTTGACCACCCTTTACCGACCTTTGCCAATCTTGATCGATCTTATCCGCCTTCGTCCGACTTTGTTCGGATTCTTATCTCAAGTTAATATAGCTAGGTGCCAACCCGGACACCTAATACTTCACACTGGCTCACTTGTTTGTGTTGATTGTGGATAATGTGTAAGAGACGTATGTGTCTACTGTGATAATAATTGAGATCGGCCTATGTGATGGCTTGATCGATATCATGGGGGGTGTATGTCAGTATCCTAGCCAGGACAAGTTGTTCCCAGGCCGGGCCATACATTGATGGTGCCCATGGTGAGCTGAATGCGAGTGGATATACATAGATATCCACGAGGGTGTATGGCAGTATCCTAGCCAGGACGAGTTTGTTTGATATAGGGGAAGCATCTTGAAGATTGAAGCTTAGGAACTTGAAGAATGGTTTTGAGCTTTTTCACATGCCTTGAAATGCTTTGGAAGATTGCAAATCAAATCAAGTGTTAAAGAGTTCAATCTGTTGATCCTTGCATTGCATGCATTCAATCATTTAATTGCCTAAGTATTTTAACTAAGAATCAAAGCATGTTTTAATAAAAGAACCAAAGAAACATTGTTTTTGGAAAAATGCAAAATGCATTAGAATAATCGATTACATAGTGAATTAATCGATTATTTGCTTCGTTTTCAAACATGGAAAAGCTTTCATGAACACTTTAATCGATTACCATTATTTGTAATCGATTACATAAGCTTTTTGAAAAGATGGTTCTACTGGAATAATCGATTACCAGGATTCATAATCGATTACACAACGCTTTAAGAAAAACATGTTGCACTGGAATAATCGATTACTATGTTTCATAATCGATTACATAAGCTTTTTATAAAATACAGTGCTACTGGAATAATCGATTACAGCTCGAAATAATTGATTATTTTGCTCGTTATTCAAACCCAGAAAACTCATGAACATTTTAATCAATTAAAATGGTGATTTAATCGATTACATAAGTGTTTTAATCGATTATATGGCGCGTTTAATCGATTACAGACAGTTACAAAAAGCTGTTATAAATAGGATTGATGCTCAACTGCTTTGATAACTTTGTGGAACATTACCCATACGTATTTTCTGAGCTTAAACAATCTTGTGAGCATTCTAAAGTGTTTTCTTAGGGTTTAATTGTGTCTTGCTCCATTGTGCATTGATCATGTGTGTTTAAGTCATTCTTGGAGCTTGAAACCATTTCAAGATTAAGGAAAGTTGTGCTTGTTGTCTTTTAATCACTCAACCTGATCTGGTAACTTCATTTTGCATTGCATACTTTGGATCATCATGTTGTTTCTCTCCTTAATCTGATTGTAATTTTCGTCTTGAATTTTCTTTGTAATTTGGCTATTGTAATTGAGTTCTTGCTTGTAACTAGAGAAGGGGTCTCTAGGTGGAAGAACTGAGTAGTGTTCTCAGGTTCTTGTCTCTTAGAATCTAATAGGGTTTTAGATTTTTGTACTTTATCTAGGGTTGATAAAGGGAGACATTGTAATTGATTGTAAGAACTAAAAATTATAATAGTGGAACTCTAACCTAGTGTTGGTTGGAAGAAACTGGATGTAGCTTCATGGTTTTGAAGTGAACCAGTATAAATTATTTGTGTATTGATTCTCAATCTCTATCCTCTTCATTTTAATTGTTTCTTGATTCATTTGCTTGACCAACAAAGTCAGTTTTGATTTATTGAATTCCTTGGGGCTGAGCTACTTGATTGAATAAGGTTTCTTGATTTTGAAAAGTGATAAAGATCCTAGAAACTCTGATTTTGATTAAAGAAATTTTTAATATACCAAGGCTTAACCAATTTACCCCCCCTCTTGGTTAAGTGTGAAGTATTCATATTCTTTTCAGAGTTGATCCCAGGCCGGGCCATACATTGATGGAGCTGTGGAGATATGCTATGTGTAGACATGTGAGATGTCGGGACCGAGTGGTGAACCTTGCAAGGACCACGGTCAGTGCATCAATGAACCCGTGTTGGGGTGGCCCTCGTTTGGGGCGGAATGTATGTACATGGGAGGGTATGGAGATCCTAGCCAGGACGGGGTTGTTTCATTGCTGGGCCATACGTTGATGATACCGATGAGAGACATACAACATTTCGCATGACGGAAATAAGATTGATGATTGGCTGTAGGGTATTGGGGTACTAGGGGGCCACGTTTGTTGGGAACTCTTTCTGACACCCATTTGGCTGATCACCATGGGGAGTGCTTTCTGTGCACGACAGAGTGACCCTGACAAGCTATTGCATCATGTGACCACAGGGATGGCCTATTTCTGGGATGGTACCACATTGCATACTGAGAGTTGAGTCAGGAGCATGCATCATGCTAGGCATTATAATTTGACTTGTGGAATGTTCTTGGATGGTACCACATTTATGAAATTGGGACGTTTTTATATTTGTCTTGTTTATGACTATGGTAATTATGTGTTCACGAGGAAAATGTACCACCATTTTCAGAATTAAATTAAAGAGATCTTCAGTTAAAACATGTTTATGGAATGATTAGGAGTTAGTGATACAGTAGTGACGTGACAGGTCATTACATTAGTGGTATCAGAGCAGGTCGGACCTTTTGGCCAATGAGTTGTGAGCTTGCTATGTCTCTCTGTGCATGATTGTGTTAATGGTTGAGTGTTTGATTGTTGAAGTGACTAGTTGTGCTCTGCTGGATTATGTTTGTTCGTGTTTGAGCTTGTGTAGGGTGTTATTTTTAGTGTAGTGATAGTATAGTTGTATTTCTCACGTCTGTTATACCATAAGTTCCTATGTTTTGTTGAGTTATCAGATTGGCCATTTGTATAATATGGGACAATGCAAGGGAACATTATGGCAAGCAGCCCGGAATACAAACAGTAGAGGGTCTGTATAGTATGGTTTGTTGTTTGTTTATGTGTATTCCTTCCGGGTCCTCACTTCTTGATTGTGTGCAGTAAGTGATGGCCGGTACGAATGATCGCGCAATAGCTGATGCTTTCCAAGCCTTAGCCTAGGCGTTGGGGAATCAGAATAGGGGAGAAGCCCAAGAGCTATGGAATACTAGGGATTGGACCGCTTTTAGCGCAACAATCCTCCTTCATTCCTCAGAGGGTATAACCCGGATGGTGCTCAAACATGGATTCGGGAGATTGAGAAGATCTTCTGGGTTATGGCATGCCCCGAGGAACAGAAGGTCGCTTTCAGCACTTATACCCTGGCGGAGGAAGCTGAGTATTGGTGGGACAACACTCGCCAATGTATGGAGGCCGAAGGCCGGGTTGTGACGTGGGAGACCTTCAAGGAGGCATTCCTGGAGAAGTACTTCCCGGAGGACGTGAGGAACAAGAAAGAGATGGAGTTCCTTGAGCTTAAACAAGGGAACCGAACTATAGCGGAGTATGTGGCTAAGTTCGAGGAGTTGGTAAGGTATTTCCCTCACTACCAAGGACGGGATGGTGAAAGTTCCAAGTGCGTGAAGTATTTGAACGGCTTGCTACCCAAGGTGAAGCAAGCCATAAACTACCAAGGAGTCCATCAGTTTCTGGCCTTGGTTAACATGTGCAGGATATGGGACGAGGATTCCAGAGACAAAGTGGCCTACTATTGGAATACGGGCCCTATAAAGGACAAGAGGACCGGGCATCAAAACCGCGGGAAGCCTTACACCATCCCTCCTAAACCGCATGATCATCACCCCAACCACTAAAGGGCTACTACTGCGGGATTCCCAAGTGGTAGTAGTAGTAGTAGACCCGCTACCTTTCCAACCTGAAACACGTGCTTCAAGTGTGGTAAGTCCAGGCATATCGCTTCTAAGTGCGAGCAGAGAGGCCCGACTTGTTATAACTATAAGGAGAATAGTCACTCCAAAGGGATTGCCCACACCCCAAGAGAGAGCAGAATGGTGGATGTAACGACTCGGATTATAAGTTGCTAATCTAGACGTCTATGTGTGTGTTATGGTGATTAAATTACGTGTTATATTGATTGATTAATTTTTTTATTTATAACTTGCTGTTTAAGTGCTTTTTGTCTTGGTATGTGTGCTTGATGGGTATTGGACGTAAGTCAACTCTACGGTACTGTGGTTGTCGGTCGTGCACGTTAAGTGGACGTGCTCTGTCAGCCTTGTTTATAAGCAGCAGGCCGGCACAATAACAAGTTTACTCTTCCTTCTTCTACCTTTGCGTTTCCTCTATTTTTTCTCTAAAACTCACCTAGAAACCTCTCGATCCCAACCCTTTCCTTGTTATCTTCAACATACAAGAACCACCGTAGCTGCTGCGGAATCCCGACACCAAGGAGAACTTCGTGGTCAGAGCAAAAGTAGGGAACAAACCATTGTGAAGCGTGGACGAACTCCTAGTTAGGTAATGGGAGTTTATCGTGTTTCTTAACAGCTTTAGGTACCACGGTTTGGGGGCCAAGGAGTCCAACCGTGATGATAACTGCATGTCCCTGGTGTGTGCGATGTTTTTCCCAGAAAAGCTACGTCTTTTATGAATGGGATTTGGTACGCCTTAAATTTGTTGAGTGTTGTTTTGTGTTGATGATTGGTGTTCTTGTGGGGAGTAGATGTTTTAAGAACTCCCTGTGCATGTGTGTGAAGTTGGCATTTTGATGCTGAAAGGCTTCCAAGACACTTGTGGAAGTGATGAGTATCGGGATGGGTTGGCCGGGTTACACGTAGACATAAATCTCTTGTGTCTGATATCGGTTACCGAGATGGATGGGCCGAGTTAGATATACGTGTCGAACCCTTGTGTTTGATGTCGACTACCGAGATGGGTAGGCCGAGTTGAGCGGGTTACATCGCATGCATGCAGGCATGCAGGACGTAACTTAGTCCTTGTTGGCGAACGTCAGTAGATCGGGTTCCTTATCCAGATAATACATTAGAGTTGTTGAGCTCAAGTTACCTCACCAAAGAGAGCTACCGGGTTGCTAACTCGGATGAGCTCGTGTCTTCTCAGGAAAAGAGCCACCGGGTTCCCCTACTCAGTTGAGCTTGTGTTCCTTCTTCTAGGACGACCAGGTTCCATACACATGTCTTCTCTAGAGGCTCATCCTTTCCTTCCCTAGAGAGGCCGGGTTCCTTACCCAAGGTAGGCTGTTTCCTTTAGAATTACCAAGTCCAAACCTGGCAAAGTTTGTCTACTCTTGGGAAATGAGCTACCGGGTTCCCTTACACCCTTGTGTGGGTTGGTGAAATACAAATCCGGGGTCTTACAAGCGCTATCTGTTGTAATCAATTACAGCGTTTATGCAATTGATTACATAGTGCAGAAGCCGTCCTTGGAACTTTACAAGAAACATAAGGGCCTCTTGACCGCCTTTGGCAAATTTTTAGCAAACCCAACTGACCTCGACCGAGTTCTTCCGACCTCGTCTGTTTTGCTACCCTTGCCTTCTTTACCCAAACTTTACCCCTCTGACTGACCCCTACCTACCTTGTTCACCTTCATCAGACCTTGTTTGGATTCTTACCCTGAAATAGTATATCCAAGTGCCGACCTGGACACCCCGTACTTGACACCGGTTCACTTGTTTGTATGTGTTTGTGAACGACGTATATAACTACGTTGGTGACATTCAAACTCGGCCTATGTGATAGCTCGAGATGAGGAACGCGTTTGGATATACATAAATACCCACGGGGGTGTATGGCGTTATCCTAGCCAGGTTGAGTTGAGCCTGGTTCTGGGTCATACATTGATGATGTCGTGGTGATATTCTATGTATAGCTGTAAGATGCCGGGACTGGGTGGTGGTAAACCTCACGAGGACCACGGTCAGTGCATCGATGGGCCCTTGTGTGGGAGGTAGGTTACATAGGGGGTGTATGGCGTTATCCTGGCCAGGTCGGGTTGAGCCTAATTTTGGGTCATACATTGATGGTGCCTATGTAACATACGACTTTTGCATAGCGGAAATGGGGTTGATGATTGGCTGTAGGGTACAGAGATACTGGGGGGCCAAACATTTAAAACATTTAATTGAACTAGATTTATTGAAAAAAGTTTGAGTAAGAGAAGTAGTATTACCTCTTGAAGACTTCCTTTCAATATGTTTGGAAGAAGAACCCTCCTTCTTGAAAGTATCCTTATCCTTCCAAGATGAATGACTATAAGAGGAATTCTTGTAAGCTTGCTTTCTCTTCAATTGTTGCTCCACTTTCATAGCCTTATGTATAAGTTCATCCATGGTGTTGTAGGTTTGAAGTTCTACAACATCTTGAATGTCCCTATTCAAGCCATTCAAAAATCTAGCCATTGTAGCCTCATTAGTCTCCTCAATGTTTGCTCTTACCAAAGAAATCTCCATCTCCTTGTAATAGTCATCAACACATCTATTTCCTTGATAAAGCCTTTGTAATTTGTTATGCAAATCCCTTATGTATTGAGATGGGACAAATCTCTCCCTCATGATACCTTTCATTATCAACCATATGTCCGGTATATGTCTCCTCAATCTTCCTTTTTCCATTTGTACTTGAGTCCACCAAGCCATGGCATACCCTTCAAATTCTAAACTAGCCAGCCAACTTCATTTTCTTGTCTTCACTAAAATTGTGACAATCAAAAATTTGGTCGACTTTAATCTCCCAATCAAGGTAAGCCTCCGGATCATTAGTACCTAGAAACTTAGGAAGTTTGAATTTCACATCTTCCATTCCATCCCTATTCCTCCTAGGCCTATGCCTTCTACCATCATCATATCCATCATCACTCCCTTGAGAAGAATGAGGTGACCTATGATGTCTCCTTCTCTCCATGTCCTCCATTCGTGCACTCAACTCTTGAGTACTTTTTTGTATTTCATCAAAACGTTCGTTCATCCTTCTTTCAACATTTCTATGCAACCTATCCATTTGCTTAGCCAATGAAGTCATTAGCATAGCGGTTCTTGGTGAAGGTGGATCACTATCAACATCAGACACCATTGCTACAAGAAAAAGGTTAGTAAAACAAAAACAATAATAGACCTTACTACTCACTAAGTGTTTACACTCTTCAACACTCGTGTTTCACACTTGCAAGACTTTTTCTATAAGGTTCACTCTTGTCTTTTTCCACTCTCTAACTCTTCTTCAACTCTTGAAAGCAACCAAAGATTCCAATTCAAAGAATATCCAATGTGAAAGATGACACAAATCCAAACTCAACTTAAGAGGTCAAGGAAGAAAGAACAACTCTAAGACAAAACCTTGGAAAATTTAGAAGACAAGCAATAAAAGCTCAACAAGAAAAGCACAACTCAAAAGGAATGTTAAAGAAGACAATTGATAAAAGAAATATTGACTAAACATAAACCATTGTAATTATGCAAAAAGATAGTGCTATAAAACAATCAAAAGCACACACTAAGAGAGAGGGCTGTTAATTTTAAATTTGGTTGTCAACTTCTTCTTTTTTTATTTTATACTTGGGTCCTCATTTTTTTGATGTTTTCATTTTGACCCCAATATACTTTTTAATAATTGCCTTTTGGTCCTTCGTAATTTCTCTTTTAGAACCCAAAATTTTTGATATTTGCACAAACGCTCCAAAACTTTCTAGACAGAATTTTATGAATCAAACTCAGAAAATTTCTAGCAGTGCTATGAGTTTCATGAAGAACACAAAGAACATGAAGAACAACCCATATTCAAAAGAACTCCAAATTCAACAAAACGAAAGGGGAAATGAAGGCAATTGCAAGCTAAACTAAAAAATCACACAAGAAACACACAAAGAACAACAAACAAGCAAGAATCATGATTTTTCAGTTTTCATTTTCTTGAAAAAAATAAAAATGAAAATGCAAAATAACATAGATAGAATTCTTAACTAAATGCTTTTCGGAATTAAGCTCTGATTACCACATGATGACTACCAAGACATGAATGCTTGGCTAGGATCGTTTCCGGATTGCAATCTTCAAGACTCCATGGAAATGGGTTTGAAATTCAAATATAAAATTGGAGAAGATTAAGGAATGATTAGGAATGACGCCATAGCCCACAAAGGAATGATAACTCAGAGGATGATTCGCCACAAAGGAAAGCTTCCTTGATAAGAATCAATTTGGTTTCAATCAAGAACCAACAAGAGGCTAAGCTCTCAATTCAAGCAAAATGCCCAATTTCTATTAATCAAAAGTTACCAAAAATGGTAAAGTATCAGTATTTATATGGCTAGGCCTCTAATAAACACCGACAGACGTAATTTTAGGCCTATTTGCGGAAAATATTAAGGTCCAATACAAAATAACAGAAATACATAGACGCATCCCCGACATCCCGACATCCTGGACATCAATAACAGAAATACATAGACACATCCTGGACATTCCGGCATCCCGGACATCTCAGACAGCTTGGACAAGCTCGAACATTCCGGACAGCTCGAATGTCTTGGATAAGCACCTCGTCTAAGCACATCTCGGAACAACTCGGACAAGCTCTAACATCCCGGTCAAGCTTGCACATCCCAAACAACTCAGTCATCTCAGACAGCTTGGCTAAGCACATCCAGTCTAAGCACAACTTGGACAACCCGACAACCTGGACACTCAGACAAGCTTGGACAAGTTCAGAGATCTTGGCTAAGCTCCTCTTGTCTAAGCGCATCCCGGACAGCCAGGACAAGCTCAGACATCTTGCATACGCATCTCGTCTAAGTGCAACCCAGACAACCCGGACAGCTCGGCAAGCTATGACTACCCAGCTATGCACATCCCGTCATTCCAGCTATCGTCCTTATAGAGATAACACTTGTTTATTACGCACCCGGCTTCAGCAACCCGGCAACCCGGCATCGCAGCACTAGCTTGTGTAATCGATTACAGAAACATTGTAATCGATTAATACATACATCACTTGCTTATTACAACAAACAAGACTTTTGACTTGATCTTGAATGGTTTGGGTTCTAGCTCTTGTCATGGGTCCTTCAAAGCTCACCAAAGGAAGTGCTTCAAGCTCTCCTTCTAGACCTTTGGCTTGATCCTTAAATAGCCCTCTATCAAATTACTTAAACTAATAAGTAATTAACGGAAGCAATAAAATAAATAAGATGTCATACAACACAAATAAAACATTATGTATGGAATTTGATATATAACCGGCTCCCTGGTACTGTTACACACTGTACTTACAGTACAGACTCATACCGGGTTCCAGAATATACACAAAATAAAATTAAGCCAACAAGCTAGCACCAGACCCGCCTTCTAAATCCTTAAACCTGTCTCGGCCTCTTGTCCAGAATCCTCGATTAGAAGCCTACCCGGCCTTTCAATCGAGATCCACCGAATGACCCTTACTCGGGTCTTTTATCCTGGACCTCGTCCTCCACTCGTTGGCTATTAGCTGCAATAAAATATAATCCCCAACCAGGGTGAGATACAATCTCAGTAAACTCAGGGTTTTTGGAGACTCTTCTCCCCCTAGTTCACTTCCACAGTACATAGCATTTATATATGCATTACATATAACATAGCCAACTCGGCCTTTTATAAACATCACATGTACATAATCACACCAACGTACCATTCCAGCACAGATATGCAAATTAGCCAACCAGTGCACATCACATGCACAAATGCATATCTTCCCATCCACAGATATAGAATTTAGCAACCAGTGCACATTACATGCACAAATGTATATCTTCTCGTGCACATCACCTGTACCCGTGCACAGATATACACATTCACCAGTGCACGTCTCATGCACAAATGTATATCTCATGCACCCGTGCACAAATATACACATTCACCAATGCACATCTCATGCACAAATGTATATCTCATGCACTCGGACGTATATGAATTTCCGAGAAGCTCATCCCGGATGAGTCTTACACTCTCATATATTGTCCACTTCCCTGGTCAGAGGGCTTCCTTAACCACAATACAAACATCACAGTGCAAATCATTTACATGTATGTTTCAATCAAAAAGTAGTAACACATAATTGAAATACACGCACTGCATCATACAATAACCATAACTCCCCAAGAGTATGGGGAACACAATCAAGGGATACAAACTCCCCAAAAACAGAGAGCTTACCTTCTCTGATCACCGCATCGGCTTTCTCAGCCTTGTGTTCACAACCACCGATATCTTCTTTATCACGCCCTACATCAAGCAAGCAAGATATCAAGAATGATTCTCAACCGTTTCATGAAAAGAACCCAGTTCTTTTCCAGATCTCAACCATATACAACCAACTAGTGACTTGTAAACCCCACAAAAATCTACCTGGGCAAAAAAAACAAAATTCCCAAAACCCAGAAAAGTTAGCTTTCAAGGTTGAACCCTTATGACAACAACCTCCTAAGCATACTTTTCCAAAGAAATATCACCCAAAACCAACCCTAACTCATATGGGTCATTTTTCCTCTTTAATCCAAACTTAAAGGAAACGGTAAAACTTACATGTCTTACCTTAAAAACGTCAAGGAAGGCTTGTGGACAACTTCTCAAAGCTTTGATGTCCTTAAAGAGCCTTCTAACTCTTAAAGGTTGAAACTTTAAACTTCCTTTGGAGAAATGATCTCCTTGTCTGATGATTTTCCCAACGAACAAAGGTTGGAAACTAGTTTGTATGGTGATTCTCTTCAATCCCTACGTTGGATGTGAAGGTGTTTAGGTCAAGGATTGAGTATCTATGAATCTTTTCTCACTTAACAATGGAGGAAAAAAATGGAATAAGAGAGAGAAAATGTTTTAGCAAAGGCGGTGGAAATTAGATTGCTACTGGAATATCTCACTCGTGCATATCTTAAATAGTCTGAAAGTTGACACGCGTCATATCGTAATATGAGAATCTTCCCGCGTCAAAATAACAATCAGGGAGTCAACATGTGTCACTTGTATAAAGTGAATATGTAGAGATATTTGACTACCAGATAGGGTCTACTATTTGACAAGTCAATGTGTTATACCTCATATACATGTTACGTGTAACTACCCGGGTTCTCAAAACCCTACTGACGCTGCCGAGTTGGGTTTATATAGATGATACCTAACAAGCACTGTTTGTATTAGTCGATTACAAATGCTTATGCAATCGATTGCACAAAATTAGGGCCCGTCCTCGGTACTACATAACGTCCAAGGTTCCGCCATCCTCCGACCTCATCTGACCTAATCCGACCTCATCCGAGATCACTAACCCAGTAACTCTATCAAAAGGGGTTCTGAGCTCTTTCGGTCTCTCTACCCAGCAGCTCTTACAAGTCAACCAAAAATGAGCTCCTCTGAGCTCATCCGAGATAACAACTTGGTAACACATCTGAGATCTCTACCCGGTTTGTAACGACCCGCCTCGTCGCTACGATATCACTAACTCTTAATTGTGCAACTTCAATTTTTAATAAAACTTCATTAATTTGATTATGAAAATGATGGTAAATTTTTCGCGATAATACAATTATCATACACATATTATAATTACATATTTAAACACAATATACATATATATTAAGTTAGTACATATCATCCACATGTCAGAACTTCCTTTAGCTTTACGTGTATATATACCTGAAATTACATATCAACAAAAAACCAAAGACTAACTAAGAGAGAGTTGATTAACAAAACACAACTCTTTCCCCAAAAAGGAATCCAACGTCATCACGTCGGCTTGGCGGCTCCAACCAAAAAGAAGATCTCCCTCCAAAGTCACCTACTGCTGCTTATCTGCTCCCACGAACGAAAGTTCGCGATCATCACAGGTACCAACCACACGGTACAACAAATGCAAGGGTGAGTTTATTATATAAAAACCAACAAACATCAAATAGCAGCAATTGGGAAGGAAACAATATTACCCACCACAATCATTAACAAAAATCAATGATTCCAATACACACTCAACAAACCAATCATCCAATGCATTTCACAACTCAAACAATCATGCATAGAATGATGCATGCACCTGACTCATCTATCAGCATGCAATGTGGTACCATCACCGGAAATAGCCTCTCACAGGAAAAATGATTCACCGCTTATCAGGGCCACCTTGTCGTGCACTGGCCATTCCCCCATCCGGTGATCAGCCAGCGTCGCAAGGGACTTCCAAACCTGATGACCCCATAGTACCTGCGTTCTCAGCCCACTGAAACCCACAGGTACGCGAGTGCCTTCATTCTATTTCCACACATATAAATGAAGTGTGAAACATGGGCATCATCAATGTATGACCCGACTAGGAACAAATCCTTCCTCGCAAGGGTAACCCGCCATGCACCCCCCATGTACATACATAACAAACCAATGTGGGCTCACCGATGCGCTGACCATGGCTAGGAACAAATCCATCCTCGCAAGGGTAACCAACCGGTCATTGCATCCCACGTGTACATACATAGCCTACAACCATGGGCACCATCAATGTATGACCTGGCTAGGAACAAATCCTTCCTCGCAAGGGTAACCCGTCATACACCCCCCATGGGTATCCATGTATATCCACACACAATGACATTGTTCACATCAACATTATCTCTCATCAATGTCATTATCAACCTCAACATCATGTCATCTCAATATCGTCATCATGCATATTAATATTATCTCATTTCAATATCATCAACCACGTCAACATTATCTCATTTAAACATCATCAACTACATCAATTGCATCTCAATTTCAATATCATCAACGACATCACAAGCAATCACATTTCACATCTATACATAATACATATGCTTGAGATTCACATTCCCCAGGTCTTCAGACAACCCAAAGTTCATACATTCACAATTCATCATATCACAAGACTGATATTCTTAGGAGAATTCTAAATTAAAGAGGAGGACTACAATATATAAAACACACTCTTATGCCCATTTACAAATTTAATAAAGAATTAAATATGAAAACATATTATAAAATTTTGGGCAGAGTCTCCTCTGCAATTAAGACTTTTTCCAAAAATCCAATCATCACAATAACAATATCATTAACCCAATAAACATATATCTCATTGGAACATTATTTCATTCAGACATCACCAATCACATAAGCATCAGCTCATCTAAATCATCACAAATCATGTAAACATCATCAATCATTTCCATGGTATCTCAATTTCACTGTCATTTACAAAATTAGTAATAAATACACCGCATCCCATTAGTTAAAAACATCATTTGTCTTGAAAATAAGCACACACACAGGGACAAACACACATCAATCATAAATACATCGCATCCCATTAGTTAAAAACGTAGTTTTTCTTGAAAACCAGCACACAGCAGGGACAGACAGATATCCTCATAGTTGGACTCCCTGGCCCCCAACTATGGTATCTAAACTATAACTAAATAACAAACTCCCCTTACCTATCTATGTCTTTCCATTAGCTCCTTGAAACGTTGTTTTGGGATCTCTCTAGTTCACGTGCTTTGGCCCAAACACAGAGCTCTATATACCAAATTGAAGATAATTTAGTATAGATTTCAAAAACAAGGCTAACATTAGCATTTGGGGTCAAATACCCACTCAAATTTAAAAAGAGGCTAAAATGGTGTTTTAAGAGTCCACATCAAAAGACATCATTTTGAAATTCTGATCTCACTAATGTGACCAGGGTTCAACAAAGATCACAAAAATGACATCAGTTTCATAAAAGGAGACTTTTACAACATCTCATTTTCAAAGGATTATCAAAGGAAGTATAGAAACAGCCAATAACGGTAATCGAATCATAAGAGATATCAAGAAAGGCTTAAACTAGCTAGAAGAAGACAAAAGAAACTAAGATTACCTCAAGGAAACCAAGAAAGGAGGATTGGGAGCTCCGTTCTCTATCGAAACTTCAGGAAGAGTTTCGAAGATTTCGCTCCGATTAAAGGGTTCTTCTCCGTGCCGGGGTCTCGTGGCAAGCAACGGCACCTCGTGGGTGTCTCTGATGGCTATGGGTGGTGGGGGAGCTTGGATCTGTTTGGAGGAGGAAGAACCTCCATTTTCATGACTTGGAAGCTCAAAAACGTACTCAGCACCGCCTCCACTCGCCCAGGCGACGAAAAATGCCTACAAAACTCGCCTGGGCGAGTTGACCCAATTCTAGAATTTTTTGCTTTAGTGAAAAATTAATTTCTCGTGTTATAGGCATTATATTGACAATCCCAATGGTAAAAAGTTAGATATATGGGTTAAAAAGCTATCTTTAAAATTTTAAGATGATCCAACGGTTAACCAATCCATAATAATGATTTTACTAAAATAGGTTTTTGGGTCAAACTCGAAATCGCTCAATTACAACGCAACTCGAACAAACTCTACATACTTGACATTTACACCAAGCAATGACACATGGATAATTTACATAACATTTTAAATAATCCTAATTAATAAATTAATCAAATCATACAAGGAATACATCACACATATTTTAAGTTACCGAAATTTCAGGGTGTTACATGGTTACTTAAAGAAAGAAATGTATGAGCTCAACCGAGATCGCTACCCGGTCGCTTTTTCCTTCCTTATCCGGGTTCCTTCCATACCTCAGTGCTTTTCCCAATGAGTGCTATATACACACCCCCCTACATAAGTGATAACCCAGTCATGCACTAACCCGGTCTCCGTATAAAACAATATAACAACATGATCCCAGATTTGAGAAGATGCTATCTACACCCCTCTCTCTGTTCGGGTTCCAGTTACACCCCCCTTATGTAACACCTGGTCGCACGAACCCGGATTTGTCACAGGGTCATTATATCGTGGGTGGTGGAGAGGGAGGTTCTAGGGTTTTTGGGTGAGTTTAGAGAGAGAAGGAGAGAGAAAATCATGTTTTCAGCACTGCTGGACGTATTTATAACCTGAGTGCCTCGCTCAGCTCGCCCTTCCTCGCTCAGCGCGATAGTAGACCTCGCTCAATGCACCCTTCCTTGCTCAGCGTAATTTCCTCTCTGTTAGGAAATATCTTGGAATTACGCTCAACGTGACAGTAAGTCTCGCTCAGTGCGCAGGTCGCTCTTAGCGTGGTATCAAAACTCATCTTGTTAAAGATCCCAATGGTCAAAAGATGCAAATATGAGTTGGGAAGTTACTTTCAAAATATGAGGACGATCCAATAGTTAACGAATCTGGAATTGTAGTTCTACTGAAACAGGTTATGGGCCAAACTATCACTCTTGCATCACAACCATAAATCAACAAACTTCACGTCGATTAACATTCATACCAAGTGTAACACCCCAATATTTCTATATTCATGGTATGATTTATAATATTT
>QARZ01040776.1:0-13503 GCA_013407115.1 Glycine latifolia | reverse complement strand
TTTATCTAAAATAAACTAAGCACGAGAGAGTAAAGAGAGGCGTTACACCAAGCAATTGCATCAAGGTAACATGTACAACAACTAAACCAATATAAATTATTCAAACAATCAAATAATACAACAATTACATCAAACATCTATTTTCAGTTATCGGAATTTTAGGGTGTTACAACGTCCAGTTTCCTTCATAAACTTGTGAAGTGTTCCACTAATCAAAGTCTGAATACAAAAAAGTATTTTATTTTGCCACTCCTGGCTGCAACAATATTCTTTAGGCTACTTCTTACACCCGCTTAGACTCCCCCTGAACTAAGACACCCAAGTATTGTTTAACATCGAGTCATTCCTAGCTTTCTCAAACAAATATGTTCAGATGAATATCCATATTCAAATCATTCAATAGAGTGGACAAGCACTTAAGCTCGAATACAATGAATAACTTTTCTAGGAAAAGGATGAACTAATCAAGCACTCTTATGTATTGCTCAATGACTTGACTGATTCTCACTTCAAATGCTCTTGCACGTTTTTCTCTTCATATTTCTTTGTTTTCATTTATCTTCAATAACAAAGCTTGAGTCGCCTTTTATAGACTTTAGTCATGCTCTTATGGAGGAGAAGGAATAAAGTACAAACAACATCATGTGCTCCTTCCTCTTCAGTGAAAATGACCTTTGAGTAAAATTCTTTGTGAAATCTTATATTCCCTTTTATTTTATCCTTTCATAATTGAAATTCAAATGTTAGAAATTAAAAATATGAAAGGCAAAATTTTTTTTGCAAAAGTTGAGTTTTTGCACTTAACTTTGTAGATAACATTAATTCAATACAACATTGGATGTCACTTATATTTAATATAAAACAGTTTGTGTGAGTGAATAAGTCCATTGCATGCATATAATGGTTGAGAATTAGCAAACATTAACCAAGATTATTTTATCCCTAGATGTAATCTCAATTAATTACTTGATTCATGTTCGGGTTTATTGTGGGTCTTACTTGATGTAGGACATCCTATGTGAGTTTTTCAATAGGTGGTACTTCCTTCTTCCCTTGTAGCATCTCCATGTATTTCTCAAATTTGACCATCCTCTCATCGTTTTCTTGTTTATGGATGCTTAGCTTGCTAAAATCAAAACAATGGAGGATTAAGTGAGGATTGCATACCTTGGGTTGAAGGGTTGGATTGTGCTTTCATTTCTTCCTCTAGCATGATGCTTTCTTCTACCTGTTCTTCTTCACCTCCCGTGTCACACTCTATGGTGGAGATAATATCCTTGTATTGGCACTTTCGGTTCTCCTCGGTGGCTCCGGAAAAGCCAATTGAAGAGGTTTGCAATTTTTTTGCCAATTGCTATAACACCCTGAAATTTGGATAAACTGAAAATAAGTGTTTGATGTATTTCTTGTGTGATTTGATTATTTTATATTAGTTGAATTGTTGTGTAAATTATCCTTGTGCACTTGGTTGTGTTAAGTTATGTGGAGTTTGTTTGAGCTGCGTTGAATCATAATTATGGTAAAATCTATTTTGGTTAACCGTTGGATCGTCTTCAAATTTTAAATATAGACTTATAACCCTAATTTTAAAATTTTGACCGTTGGGATTGATGAAATAACATCTATAGAATGACATATTAATTTTTCACAGAAGCAGTGAAATTTCAAAAATTGGGTCAGCTCGCCTAGGCGAGCCAAAATTCGCCTTGGCGAGTAAAGTCGATTTTAAAGCAGCATGAAAATCATGAAATTTGAACCTCCTTCTTCCCCAAACAGACACCCAAGTCACCCACCCTCCTCCTCCACCACCCACGACCACTGGTGACCACCACGAGTTGCCGTTTCTTGCCGTTGAAGCCCCGCACGAAGAGGAATACTTTAATCAGAATGGAATCTTCAAAACTCAACTCGAGGATTAGGTAGAGAATGGAGCCTCCAATCCTCCCTTCGCAGTTTCTTCGAGGTAACCGTGTTTTCTATACCTTCTCCTAGCTAACATGAAGCCTCTCTTAGTATCTCTTGTGATTTGGGTACCGTTATTAGGTGTTTTTACACTTCCTTTGAAAACCCTTTGAAAATGAGACGTTGTAAAAATTTCCTTTTTATAATATTGATGTCATTTTTGTGACCTTCGTTGAGCCCCAATCACATTGGTGTGATCGGAATTTCAAAATGATGTCTTTTGATGTGGACTCCCAAAACACCATTTTAGCCCCTTTTAAATTTGAGTGGGTATTCGATCCCAAATGTTAATGTTAAACTTGTCTTTGAAATCTATACTAAATTATCTTCGATTTAGTATATAGAGCTCTACGTTTGGGGCAACGCATGTGAACTTGAGAGAGCTCAAAACGACGCTACTAGGAGCTAACAAAGGGAGATAGATAGGTAAGGGGAGCTTATTGTTTTGTTACAGTTTTTGATACCATAGTTGAGGGTCAGGAACCCAATTATGGAGATGTATGTCTGTACCTATTGTGTGCTGATTTTCAAGAAAACTATGTTTTAAATTAATGAGATGTGATGTATTTATTATCAATGTATGTTTGTTCCTATTGTGTGCTCATTTTCAAGAAAAATTGTGTTTTTAACTAATGGGATGCAATGAATTTGTTATTGGTGGATAAAACTGTGACTGATATTGTTGTTGTAATGATTGGATTTTTGGAAAAAGTCTTAATTACAGAGGAGACTCAGCCAAAAATTTTATAATATGTTTTCCTATTTAATTCTTTATTAGATTTTAAATGGACATAAGAGTTTGTTTTCTGTATTGTAGTTCTCCTCTTTAATTTAGAATTTTCCTAAAATACCAGTCTTGTGGTATGATAAATTGTGAATGTATGAAATTTGTGTTGTCTGAAGACCTAGGGAATGTGAATCTCAGGCATATGTATTATGTAAAAATGTGAAATGTGATTCCTTGTGATGTTGTTGATGATATTGAGATTGAGATGCTATTGATGATGGTCATGTTAAATATAGAGGGAGCATGAAGAAGGGTCAAGATATATGCTGAGGCTGGATGGTTTTTTAGCTTTTTACATGCCATTCAATTGAAGGCATTTGTAATTGCTTGGTGTATGAGAGAATCATCCTATGATCCATTACATTGCATAAACATCATTTATTGGCTTGCATTCATGATTTTACAAAAGCACATGGTTTGTGAAAAAGGTTTAAGATTTCATGATTGCATCAAAACAAAAGTGCTCATGGTTTCAAGTTTTTGGAAAAATTATTTTTCACTGTGTTAATCGATTACCATGAATTGGTAATCTATTACTTAAGCTTTGAAGAACAAAATAATTGATTGCAGGCATTAAGTAATCGATTACACTGTGTAAACACAGAACAAGACCTGACTGTGTTAATCGATTACCATTTATCCGTAATCGATTACTTAGTACATTTATGAAAAAGAGAATCCTTGTAGTAATCGATTATAGGACGAATTAATCAATTACTTTGTTCATATATCTTTTCCAGAAAACTGAAGAACATTTTAATCGATTATATTTGTTTACAATTGATTACATTAGTGGTTTTAATTGATTACATTGGCGATTTAATTGATTACATTTAGTTACAACATTTTGTTATAAATAGCTGTTGGGTCTTTTGAAAAGACAACTACATTACTCTATGAAAATTTCATAGTTTTCAAAAGCCTTTTGAAAGTGACAAAGGATATTCTGAGTTCTAAAGTTCTTGTCCTACAAATTCCAAATCTTCATGGTGTATTGAAAGATTTCTTAGGCAAGATATCAAAGAAGCATTTGGAGAGGAAGTCCTGAAATTGTTGTCATTTCAAATCTGATTGGTAAATCATATTCATTCATATTCATTGGATCATCAAGTTGTCTCTCTCCATTAACTTTGCTTGTAAATTCATTTTAGAATTTTGGGTTGTTTGTAACTATTACAAAGGATTCTTGAAGCTTTTCTAGAGTGGGTTTCTCTAGAGGGGAGAGTAGAGAAGAGTTCTCTATGTCTTGATCACTAGGAGTCTAATAGGGTTTTAGATTTCTGTTATTTATCTAGGTTTGATAAAGGGTGATTGTTGTAAATCTTGTAAGAATTGAATTTTGTGAATAGTGGAACTATAATCAAGTTTAGATTCCTTGTGTTGATTACTTTCTTTAATCTCTTCTTGCTATTTTAATCTGTGATTCTTGGTGAATTCTTTATTACTAAACAAGTGAAGTTTTTGTAATTGTTTTCTTTGGGTGAATGGTTTGATTGATTAAGCATTCTTGATTTAATTGTGATAAAGATCCTATAACTCTGATTCTTTAAAGATTTTAAAAAGGCCAAGTTTAAACCAATTTCCCCCCTCTTGGTTATTGTGTGTATTCATATTATTTTCAATTGTAACAGAGCAGGTTCTTGAGTGTTATTCAAGATCACTATCTTTCTTTAAAGAAAATGAATACCACACAAATTACCATTAAGGAGGGAGCCTCTCTTAATCGTCCTCCAATGTTTGAAGGAGAGCATTTCAGTTTTTGGAAAAACTGAATGCAGATTTTCATTAAATCAAATGACCCCGGTGCATGGAATGCAATAGAAAAAGGTCCTTTGGTTTTTTGAAAACTGTTGGTAATAATATGATTCTCCAAGAATGGGATGGGATGACAGATGCAGAAAAGAGAGTGGTTCAGTATGATTTAAAAGCTAAGAACATGATTACTTCTACACTTTCTTCTGATGAATTCTTTAGAACTATTAGGTGTAAAAGTGAAAAGGAGACGTGGGAGATGTTGGAAGTCACTCATGAAGGGACAAATGAAGTTAAAAGATCAAGGAAGCATGCCTTCATTCAGGAGTATGAAATGTTCAAGATGAACACCACAAAAAACATATTTAAGCTCCAAACAAGATTCACTCACACTGTAAATCATCTTCTTGGTCTTGGGAAGATATTTGATGTTGAAGAGTTAAACATCAAGATCTTGAGGTGTCTAACAAGACCATGACAACCAAAAGTGATAGCAATCAATGAATCAAAAGATCTATCCAAAATGTCCATGACTGCATTATTTGGTAAGCTTCTTGAGTATGAATTAGAAATGTCTCAACTAACACATGCAGAAGATGCAGATAAGAAACACAAAAGTATAGCCTTGAAAGCTACATCCTCTAAGGTGGATAAAGAAGAAGAATCAAGTGAAGAAGATGGTGATGAGAATATGAACCTAATAGTCAAAAGATTCAACAAGTTCATGAGAAAGAACAAGAACAGAAACTTCACAAAGATCAACAACAACAAAAAAAGTGACAACAACAACACCAACTTCACCTGCTTTGAATGTGGTAAGCAAGGCCACATTAAATCTAAATGTCCTATTTTCTTAAATATGCAATTAGGTGAAAAGAAGACAAAGAAAGAAGGAAAGCCAAACAGAGCCTACCTAGCATGGGAAGACAATGACTCAACAACTTCTAAATAATCAAGTGAGAACGAAGAAGCTAATGTATGTCTCACTTCCCCAATAAGTGAAGATGATGAATTCTCAAGTGCTGAAACAAAGGTAAATTCTGAATTTGATCAAATTACTAATGCTTTCCATGAAATGTATGAAAAGGCTTAAAAGCTTGCAAAATCTAACAATAGGCTGAAAGGAAATCTTAGATGACATGTCACAAAACTTGTAGAAATGGAAAGTGAAATTTGTAACTTGAAAGAAGAAAATGAAAAACTTGTTTCAAGCTACAAAATGAATGGATGTGTATGTGCCTCTTTTTCATCAAATGTAGATAAATGCAAAGCTTTACAAAAAGAGTTTGATGATTTAAAAAAGAGTCAAGGTGAAAAATACATGTTATTGCTTTCTGAAAATTCTTACTTATTAGATCTATTGAAAAGACTCTATAGAATAAAATGTAGTCTAGATCAAATGCTAAGTGTTAAAAAATATACTGGAGATACTTCTGGTTTGGGTTACAAACATCAAGCAAAACCTTTTGGAAGAACCAAGTTTGTACCACCAAAACAGAAGAATCAAAGAGTTGTTTCAATAACAAAGTATAATCAAATGACTCACTTTGAAAGAGTATCAGAAGCTGTAACTTGTAACTATTGCATGAAGAAAGGTCACACATTTTACAGGTGCTATGCTAGAAGATTTTATGTGCCTAATGGAGATTGCATTTGGGTTCCAAAGAATAAGAAAATGGCTAACCCCTATGGACCCAACCTCAATTTGGTACCTTCCTTTGTCACTTAATTTGAATATTGCAAGTGTGTTTAAGAGCAAAATCATCATTATGGTATCTTGACAGCAGATGCTCTAGACACATGATAGGTGACATGTTCATGCTTACTAATGTGACTCTTAAAGATGGAGGATTTGTCACTTATGGCGACAATAACAAAGGAAAGATAGTTGAAGAAGGAAATATAGGAGACAACTTTAAAACCAAGATAAAAAAATGTTCTTTATGTGGAAGGTTTAAAGCACAATCTCCTAAGTATAAGCCACCTATGTGATAAAGGATTCAAAGTTTCATTTAATAAAAATTGTTGTTTGATATGTGATGGTCAATCCAGTGAAGTAATACATGTAGGTAAAAGAAAAGGTAATATCTACCTACTCTCTATAGAATATGCATTCATTCACAACACTAATTGTCTAGTGAGTAAAGTTGATGAATCCTGGCTATAACATAGGAGAGCTGGTCACATCAACATGCATCACACGAACAAGCTTATTAGAAAAGACTTAGTCACTGACCTACCTAAACTAAAGTTTGAAAAAGACAAACTATGTGATGCTTGTCAAAAGGGGAAACAAACCAAAATTTCTTTTCAAAATAAAAATGTTGTTTCTACCTCAAGACCTCTTGAATTGCTTCATATGGATTTGTTTGGTCCTTATAGAACTATGAGCTTAGGAGATAATTTCTATGAGCTTGTAATTGTTGATGACTATTCTATATTCACAGTGACTTTGTTTTTAAGATCCAAGAATGATGCTTTCATTGCCTTCAGAAAATTAGCCAAACTTGTTCAAAATGAAAATGGAAGCAAAATTATTTCAATAAGAAGTGATCATGGTGGTGAATTCCAAAATGAGCACTTTGAAAAGTTTTGTGAAGAAAATGGAATCAATCACAATTTTTCAGCTTCAAGAACACCTCATCAAAATGGTGTTGTGGAGAGGAAATATAGATCCCTTGAAGAAGGAGCTAGACCTCTTTTTAATGAGACAAATTTGGCTAAACATTTTTGTGCTGATGTTGTAAGTATAGTTTGCTACACTTTGAATAGATTACTAATAAGGCCTATTTTGAAGAAAATTCCTTATGAATTATACAAAGGTAGAAAACCAAACATTTCTCACTTAAGAGCATTTGGCTACAAATGCTTTGTTTTAAATAATGGTAAGGAATCTCTTGGCAAGTTTGATGCTAAGGCTAATGAAGCCATATTTCTTGGATATTCATTACAAAACAAAGCATGCAGAGTTTTCAATAAAAGAACTTTATGCATGGAAGAATCAGTTCATGTTATTTGTGATGAATCTAACTCTTCTAAAGAGGAAAATAAGTGTTAAAATGATGCAGGTCCTTTGGAAGAGTATATACAACTCAATGGATCAAAGGAAAAAGAAAAGGAAGAACCTATTGCAAAAATGGAACAATAAACACCTATCCAAAAGTCAAAGGATTAGATAACTACAAGAGATCTTTCCCTTGATAACATAATCGGTGAAGTCACTAAGGGAGTATCTACTAGATCTTCACTAAGAAATCTCTGTTGTAATATGACTTTTGTTTCTCAAATTGAACCTAAGAGCATTGACTAGGCTTTACTTGATGAACATTGGATGGTTGCCATGCATGATGAACTTAATCAGTTCAAGAGAAATGAAGTTTGGGAACTTGTTCCTAGACCTTCTTCTCATAAGCCTATTGGCACCAAGTGAGTTTTTAGAAACAAACTTGATGAAGGTGGCATCATAGTCAGAAATAAAGTTAGATTGGTTGCAAAAGGTTACAAACAAGAGAAAGTTATTGACTATGAAGGGACCTATGCTCCAGTAGCAAGGTTAGAGGCCATTAGGTTACTACTTGTATATGCATGTTTAATGGATTTTAAACTGTTTCAAATGGATGTAAAGAGTGCTTTTCTAAATGGGTATATTGAGGAGGAAATTTATGTTGATCAACCTCCAGGCTTTGTTGATTTCAAATATCCAAACCATGTTTTTAAACTAAAGAAAGCACTTTATGGATTAAACCAAGCTCCTAGATCGTGGTATGAAAGATTGAGCAACTTCTTGCTTAGCAAATCTTTCATAAGAGGACAAGTTGACAAAATCTTGTTTATCAAGAAGCATGGCAATGACATCTTATTGGTTCAAGTATATATTGATGATATAATATTTGGTTCAACTAATCATTCTTTGTGCAAATAATTTTTTATCTCTATGCAGAATGAGTTTGAAATGTCTATGATGGGAGAATTGACATTCTTTCTTGGACTTCGAGTGAAACAAATGAAGAATGGAAGTTTTCTCAGCCAAACTAAATACTGCATTAAAGTGATCAAGAAATTTGACGTGGAGAAAAACAAAGATGTTGCTACTCCTATGACAACCTCAACTTATCTTGATTCAGATGAAAATGGCAAGAAAGTTGATGAGTCAAAGTATAGAGGAATGATAGGATCTCTATTGTACTTGACAGCAAGTAGACCAGATATAATGTTAAGCACGTGCTTGCATGCTAGATATCAAGCTAATCCTAAGGAATCACACCTCACTGCTATCAAGAGAATCATCAAATACCTTAAATCAACCATTAAAGTTGGTCTTTGGTATCCAAAAGGTGCATCACTAAATTTATATGGCTATTTAGATTCTGATTTTGCAGGATGCAAACTTGATAGGAAAAACACTAGTGGAACATGCCACTTTATGGGAAGCTCATTAATTTCATGGCATTGCAAGAAGCAATCATGTGTTGCCCTCTCAACAGCAAAAGTTGAGTACATAGCTACTGGAAGTTGCTGTGCACAAAGTCTGTGGCTTAAGCAACAACTCCAAGATTTTGGTGTGGAGATGAATGAAATTCCCTTGCTGTGTGACAACACAAGTGCAATAAACCTATCAAAGAATCCAGTCATGCACTCAAGGACAAAACACATTGAGATTAGACATCATTTTCTCAGGGATCACATCCAAAAGGGTAACATCAAGATTGAGTTTATTGATACTAATAATCAATTGGCTGATATTTTTACAAAACTTTTATCTAGAGATAGATTCTATGATCTTAGGAACATGCTAGGAATTCTTGATGAGTCTAATATATGATAGCATGCCTATGATTTGTTTGATTACATGATATGCAATCAAAATTGACCATGCATCACAAGTGATTAAAATTCAAATTTTAATGAAAAAACACTGTTCATACGACATAATTCTCTGTTGTAATCGATTAACAAGCTTATGTAATCAATTGCTTGATACTTAAGATGCATTTCAAAAAGAAATTTTTTCTGTTGTAATCGATTACGCAACGGTTTAATTGATTACTTGTTGTTTAGATGCATATCCAAAAACATAAAACATCTAGAGTAATCGATTACATTATTGAAATAATCGATTACTTGTTGTTGAAAGCTATTTCTGAAACAGAAATTCTCTGGAGTAATCAATTACCCTGTATTTTAATCGATTACTTAATGATTGAGAACTACTTCTATATTAAAATCTCACTGGAGTAATCGATTATCGTGCTTATGTAATTGATTATCTATGGCATTTCTGCAAAATCGCACAATTTTCAAAAATCCTAACTGACATATCTTATCTTAAATTCAAATTCAAATTCGTGTCAGTATCATTTACACCTCTTGAAAAATGAAATAAGTTGTTACAAAGTTTTTAAATTCAAATTTAACCTATAATACTCTATAAATACAACTTTCAAAAGTGAAACAATTCACACATGAACATAAATCTCTTTCTCCTCTACAAACCGTGCAAGCTTTTTGTGCTCTGCCTCTCTCTTATAATGCAAACCTCTGCCCATTTCATTCTTCAAATTAAACACACTATGTCGGCCTCAAAAGAACCAAAACCAGCAAGAGGAAGGCTGGAGAATCCTCAAATGCTATTGTGAACAGGCTCTCTACTTGGTTCACTAATGAAATAGAGAGAATGAACTATATGCAGTTAAATGCCACTAAGCTAGTCATGCCTCCCAAGTACTTAGAGCTTGACTAGTTTATCAATGAGGGATTTCAATTCCCTGCTATGCTTGAGGCTCAAGGACTGAAGAAATTCCTTGAATTGAAGGGTACCTTCTACCTTGAGTTGGTGAAAGTGTTCTACACTTGTGCCAAAGCCAGCATGGATGGTATTCTTCGTTCCCAAGTGAATGGAGTTCCTATGGTGATTGATGAAGAAGTATGGTATGTTGTGGTTGGGATCTCCTCTGAAGGAGTGAGGAGGTTTGATGAAGAGATTGGAGTATACAATAAAATTGACACATTCAGAGGTATGTTGTTGAATCCTCAAGCAAGATCGAAGACAAAATTAGGTGTGGGGAATATGACTGCGGAAGATAGGTTGCTGTATTACATAATGACCTATATTCTTACCCCTAGGTCCACAAATCATGCCCAAATCACAGATGATGATTTGCAACTGGTGCATGATATGAAGTCTTCAACTCAGATTAATTGGGTTCTTGTGTTTGTGGAGACCATGCTGAAATCTGCAAGGTTAATCAGCTACCAATTTCCATATGTTGTGTTAATCTTTAGGTTTATAGATTATTTTAAAATTGATGTCTCCAATGAGATAGTGGACAACACCACAAACATCTCCAACCTCATCACTGGAAAGCACCTCAACAAATTGGGCTTGATAAAGACACCCAATGGGTGGTTCATGGCTGGAGAACAAGCTCCACAAGAGGAAGCTGATGAAGGTGAAGAAGCTGATGAGGAAGAGGATGCTAGAGTTGGTCCTACTCAACAATAATGGACAACTTTTGAATCCTTAATGATTCAAAAGATGGATGTTGTGCTGGCTCTGCATCATGAGCATAGAGCTGAAACAAATTCCTCCTTGGAAGAAATTACATCTAGGCTAGAAAACATAGAGACTAGGATGGCTCTCAAAGATTCTGACATAGTCTAGTTTGCTGTAATTGTCTGCTTATTGTGTTTCTTCTTTCTTAATTTCAGTTGTTAGTTTTCTTATGTTATGTTTTTCTTGTACTGCCCTCTTGATTAATGAATAAAATCGTATCTTTCTTGCTTATCTCATGCACATCCAGATTGATTTTGTCTTTGATAAGCCAAAATGGGGAGAAAAAGGTGAAACATAAGGAACATATTCAATATGAAGAAAAAGGAAATATAATTGGGATATACATGTTGCTCACTATCTTAACCAATGTAAAATTACATAAGATAGGGGGAACATATACATACAAATGAATGTAAATTGTTTATGCAATGTATACTTGACACTTGTTCTTGGCAAGAAGTTGATTTCATTTTCAGATATCAAGAATAAGCTCTTGAAAATTAAATCCTTTAAAAGAACTCCAAGGTTCAACATGTTTAATTGAAGTTTGGCATGATTAAAGCTAAAAAGGGGTAGATTGTTAAATACAGGGGGAGCATGCGAAGGATCAAGATATATGCTTAGGCTGGATGGTGTTAGATATAGGGGGAGCATGAAGAAAGATCAAGATATATGCTGAAGATTAATGAGTCTTTTAGCTTTTAACATGCCATTCAATTGAAGGCATTTGTAATTGCTTGATGTAGGAGAGAATCATTCTATGATCCTTTACATTGCATAAACATCACTCATTGATTTGTATTCATGATTTCACAAAAGCTCATGGTTTGTGAAAAAGGTCTAAGATTTCATGATTGCATCAAAGTCAAGTGCTCATAGTTTCAATTTTTTGGAAAAACTATTTTTGGACTGTGTTAATCGATTACCACATAGTGGTAATCTATTACTTGAGCCTTGAAGAATGTTTTAATTGATTACAAGCATTAAGTAATCGATTACTCAGTGTAAACATAGAACATGACCTGACTGTGATAATCGATTACCACTTATCCGTAATCGATTACTTAGTTCATTTATGAAAAGAAGAATCCATGTAGTAATCGATTACAGGTCGAAATAATCGATTACTTTGTTTATATATCCTTTCCAGAAAACTACAGAACATTTTAATCGATTAAATTTGTTTACAATCGATTACATTGGTAGTTTTAATCGATTACTTTGACAATTTAATCGATTACATTCAATTACAACTATTATTTTAGAAATAGCTAAGGGGTTTTCTGAAACTTACAACACATTGCTCTACGAAATTTTCAAATTTTTCAAAAGCCTTCTGAAAGAGAGAAAGAATATTCTGAGTTCTAAAGATCTTGTCCCACTTATTCAAATCTTCATGGTGTATTGAATGATTTCTTGGGCAAGATTTTAAAGAAGCATTTGGAGAGGAAGTTCTGAAACTTGTTTTTCTTTTCAACTCTGATTGGCAAATCATATTCATTCATATTCATTGGATCATCAGGTTGTTTCTCTCCATTAACTTTGCTTGTAAATTCGTTTTAGAATTTTTGGTTGTTTGTAACTATTACAAAGGGTTCTTGAAGCTTTATCTAGAGCGGGTTTCTCTAGAGGGAAGAGTAGCGAATGGTTCTCTATGTCTTGATCACTAGGAGTCTAATAGGGTTTTAGATTTCTGTTCTTTATCTAGGTTTGATAAAGTGTGATTGTTGTAAAGCTTGTAAGAATTGAATTTTGTGAATAGTGGAACTCTAATCAAGTTTTGATTAGAAGAACTGGACGTAGCTTCTCTTGATGAGAGGTGAACCACTATAAGTCCTCGTGTTGATTACTTTCTTTAATCTCTTCTTGCTATCTTAATCTGTGATTCTTGGTGAACTCTTTATTATTCAACAAGTGAAGCTTTTGTAATTGCTTTCTTGGGCTGAGTGATATGATTGATTGAAGCATTATTGGTTTAATTACGATAAAGATCCTATAACTCTGATTTTCTAAAGTTTTTTAAAAGGTCAAGTTTTAACTGATTCACCCCCCCTCTTGGTTATTGTGTGTGTTCATATTGTTTTTAGATCATGTTGAAAATGAAATAATGTTGATGTGGTTGATGATGTTGAAATGAGATAATATAGTTGATAATATTGAAATGAGATGATATTGATGTTTATGATGATGATATTGAAATAAAATGATGTTGATGTTGTTGATGACATTGAGATGAAATGATTGGATATCTTTGCGAGGAAGGGTTGGTCCCTATCCATGATCAGTGCATTGATGGTGCCCATGTTTCATACTTCATAATTGCATGGATGGAAATAGTGTTAGTATATGGATGTCCTAGAGACAATCTTTTCATTAGATTAGGACGTACATGTATTTTACATATTGTCATGAATAAATTATAAGCGCTCTTTATCTTGTTTCATATTCT
>QARZ01040775.1:91289-134619 GCA_013407115.1 Glycine latifolia | reverse complement strand
GTGTTGATATCCATTGTCACCCCTTTTTGAGCCTTTAGCCTTTTCTTACTTATATAGCTCATTGCAAACTAAAAAAATGGAAAACCATGTTATCCTAGCTTTAGGGAGGAAAGGGGCTTTGGAATTGTTTTAGGAGTGGGTTTCAAACATTTCAAACAAGTGTAAGGTATTTTTTATTTGCTTTTGTTTTGATTTGAAAAAAAAAATGATGATGAGAAAAGAATAGAAAAGAAAAGAAAGAGTTTAAAAAGCAAAGTTCAAAAGAAAAAAATTGTTCATAATCAAAGAAAAAGAAGTACAAGAAAAGCAAAGAAAGAAAAATATTCATAAATGCAGTAAAAGTTGTTACGGTTGATTTTCATCCTTGTAAATTCCTTTAAATTTCACTTTTGTGCATTGTTATGATTCATTGAAAAATATGTGTGCCTTGTTCATACTTTTTTTTTAAAATTTTGATTTACTTTAGTTTGAAATTTTCTCTTAGTCTTACTTTTAGTTTTGCCCAGGAGTGCAAATGTTTAAGTGTGGGTTATTGATGGAGTGCCTTTAGTTAAATATTTTCCTACCATTCTTAGATTATTTGACTTCTCTTAGACTTTTATTTTCCCATTCTAATTTAGTTTTTGTCTTAGGCAAGTTAGTGGGCTTAATTGCTAATTGTTGCGTATTTTCGGATTTTATGCCAAAAATAAGCCGAGGCTACTTCTTCTATTTGGAGGGTCATTTTATGCTTTGAAGTCAGAACCACTGCACTTGTATTTTGGGCTGCGAGTTAGACTTTTATTGGTGTAAATAGCATAAATAATTAGAATTTGGAGGGTTGTTCATGGCCCATTCTTTTCTTCAGACTTAGTCACTATATATTAGTGACATTAGGAGGAATTAATACTTTACATTTCATTTTGAAAAACAGTTTTACATTTCTCTATTTAAGTTTTTAAAATCAAAACCCTTTCTCTTATTTTCTCTCAACTGTTCTTCCTTATTCTTCATTGTTCTTCATTTTCTTTTTCCCTTCTTCCATTTTCGTGCACTTATTTCATGGGGCTTTCATTGATGATGATCATGGAAGGCTAAATAATCAATCAATCCAAGGATCCAACCCAAGCAAGAGAAGAATTTGAGTTCTGGTTTGGTATTTCGAATTCTGTGTGAATGTTCACTTTCTTCTTCAATTGCTATTTTGTTTTCATGATTATGAATGCGTTTAGGATTGAAAATGGATTAGGTTATGGATTCATTTCCTAATTTCGAAATAAATCACAGATTAATTGGATGATATTTCAATTAGGGTTGTGGTTTCAATTACTTTAGGGGTTAATTCGATTGAACTGCTTCTAATGAAATTGAATGAACTTTCACAATAGGATAAATTTCTGAGAACGATGATGATTCGAATAGCTTGGTTTGGTGAATTGGATTGATGCTCTTTAATCTGTTTTACATTACGTGTTATCAATTCTGTTAGTTTCTGCATTGATCTTTAATCGTAGTTTGTATTTTTGCAATTTTTATTTCGCGCCTGCAAACTGTTCGACAAAAATCCCCTTTACTGTTAGTAGTGAATTGAAGATAGAACCATATTGATAGTGTCTTTAAGTCAACCTAGGTTAATTGTTTTGAAGCGACACGATAAACGCTTATCAATTGGCTGCAGAGTACGGAGGTACTGGGGGGGCACAACTGTTTGGAACTCCTTTACTGAGACCCATGACTAATCACCAGTGGGGGGAGTGTCCTGTGCACGAAAGAGTGACCATGACATCTTGTTGCATCATCTCCCTGTGTTGGACTATTTCTAGGATGGTACCACATTGCATGTTGAGAGATGAGTCAAGAGCATGCATCATTCTAGGCATTATAGGTTGACTGTGGAATGTATTTGGATGACTGTCCTTGCTTGTTACGTGATGAAATGATTGGGTGTTGTGATAATATTTTTGATGTTTTTGGATTGCCTTCTCTAACTACTGTTATCTACTACTTGTTGTTTTTACATGATAAACTCACCTTTGCTTTGTTTGTACCATGTGGATTGGTACCTGTGATGATCGCGAACGTTCGTTCGTGTGAGCAGACGAATAGTATTAGGTGACTTGGAGGAATATCTCTTTTTGGTTGGAACCGCCAAGTCGTCGTGATGACGGTGGATTAGATTTCGAAAAAGAGTTGTGTTTTGATAGTCAACTCTTCCATAGATTAGTCTCTTGTTTTCTTTTGAAGAACTTGTACATTTCAGATGTGGATACTTGTAAATACAACTAAATTATGTTTTTACATGTGGATGAATTGCGATGTTTAAATGCACTTTTATCTACGTATTTGCTTCATGGTGATGAATATTTATTTGCGAAAAACTTACTACCATTTTCATAATCAATTATTAAAATCTGTTATCAGAGTAATTAAGAGTTAGTGATACAATAGCGACGAGGCAGGTCGTTACAAATAGAACCCAAGACCATAGATAAAACCCTTACAGATGATGACTGGACCATCAAAATCAAACCTCTTTAGACCAACCATCATCTACACATGCACCACCCTCTCTTAAACCTGTTCAAAACCTTGAACCTTCACAACCTAAACCTACCTCACCATCATCCGAGGTAGAAATCATAGAAACACGTACCCCATTACCCTCTCAAACAACACCCAAATCTACATCACCCCCTCTAGGCAAGGCTAAGGTTGCTGCCAATTCCAAGACAAAACAACATTCTCTCACAGACGCTAAGAAGAAGGCAAGAGTTGAAAAGGCATTGCTGAGGAAGAAGAAGAAAGAAGAAGAAGTAGCAAAACATGTTATTGCCTTTGAAGGACAATCTTCAAAGGAAATTCCAAAAGAATCTCTAAAGACCTCGACAAGGGAAAAATAGCTCTAAAATGCGACTACAAGTGACCAAGTACCTGAAGATGTGGTGCTTGAGGCTGTTAAGATATTTTCTGCAGCCTTTGCTGAAAGAGAAGTAGAGCTCCAACTAGCTAGTGCAAGAAAAGATAGTTGAGGAAGGAAGGGAGGCTCTATATGCTACAATGCTCAGTTTGTAATTGAAATATCATTGCAAGGGTTTGATGTTGCTGCTCAAAATCATTCCATTGAAATAGACCCTTGCACCTCTTCAACATCGTCCAGTCATAGTTGAAGACGAAGTTGATGTTGATGCTCTGCTTGCTCAACCTATTTTTGAAGCAGTCAATTTGGGAAAAAGTTGAGGGTCACTGACCAATCAAACAAACATTTAAGGACTAAAAATCGAACTTCAAAATTGTTTAGGGACTAAAAGCTTAATTAGCCCTTTTTAAATTATGCATGATTCAATGAGGATAAGGTGGTTGTGCATGATTCTAGAAGTCTTTTTGAATTTAAATACTCGATACATCAATTAAAAGTAATGAAAAGGAATGCTCTTTAAAAGTAGGAACCATCTACCACTTGTTCAAAATTCATAACACAAATATAATGGATTTCAAAAGATGAAGAACATACTTTGATTTCAAGATGAGAATTTATTAGCCGTTACTAGAGGATTAGTATGTAACAATTAGCTGAACTCAGAAATTTGTCAAATGCAATCACTAGAATAAATTGAATCAGTTCCAACCACAATAGTTACTAAGTAAAGTATCTAGTTTCTAGTTGAATAGTCCTTGGATTTAATTTTGAACTACACAATCAATCCAATTCAAACTCATTTTCTCTTGTAATTTTGTTTTGTAGAATTTTTTTTGATACGTAGGAGTTGAACACGATACCTGAAGATTTACAAGAATCACAAGTCCTATTTATCCAATTGAGATAGACCCCCTTGATATTTTATCTTGTAATTTATGGATACCACTTTTATAGATTTTTCTTACTTTTTTTTTCAAATCTCAATCTCTTTCTTCATCTTTTCACCTACAAATTGATAAGTGCCCTATTTTAGTTAAATCCAAGCTTACAATGTTGGCACTTATCTTTTGATTTTAGTAAAATTGTTTATAAACTTGCCCTAAAACCTAGATAAATAGTCTCTAGTACTTAATTAAATGATGTTTCTTATATTTTGGAAAATTAATCCAATCATGTTTTGTATTTTGATAAGTTCTGAGGCTTCTGCAAAAGCAAAGCAAGCAAAAAGGGTTTAACAAGCAAACTTAGGAAGTGTCACAAGCAAAACAGGCCCACAATTCGTCTAGGCCCAAAAGGATTCTTCAAGGTTAAGCTTTTAACTCGCCCAGGCGAGTGAATTACACACAAACTGGTCGCCCAGGCGAGTGAAGAATTCTAGAACCATCTTTTAACTCGTCCAGGCGAGTGAAACAAGGCTAAATGGCTCGCCCAGGCGAATGGCATCAGCAAGTGGGTATGCAAGTAGGCATTAAGCTCGCCCAGGCGAGCAAAAAAAGGCAAAAACACTCGCCTGGGCGACTAAACTAGAGCAGCCAACCCCTATAAATAGCCATGCACCCTAAGGAGAAAAGGCCATCCCTTTCAATTCCATTTTTCTTCATCCTTGCTTCTTAGCTTCTTAGCTCAGACTTAAGCTCTTCAAATATTGTTAGTAAGTAGCTTAGGAGAGTGAGAGAGGTAAGGATTAGTGTGGAAACTCTGCCGGAGAGAAGCAGTGATGGTTCCTTTCATCTATTCTTCTCTTGAAGAGATTCTCTCCATGCTTGGCTAGCTTCTCTTAAGGATTGGATGTAATCTTCTTACCCTTAAGTATTTCTTTTAATATTTATTTATGCATAAAGTCTTTTTTATTTATTATTGGTAATTTCATTCCGTACTTAATGCTTGATTCTACTTGATCACTAGTTTCATGAAACAAGGTTCTAAGTTTAACTGGAAGTACTCTTAAAACTTGAACTGAATAATTTTACTCTTTACGTTACGTTGCTAGGAATAGAGCATAACGTTTAGAATGCAAATAGCACGCGATTATGATTGTAATGCTGGGGTATTTATTCCATATGCGAGAGATCAATATTTGATAAATATTGTTAGAACTCAAATGCGAGGGATCGATTTGGGGTGCTTTTATGTGTGCATCAATAATAAAAGAAAATAATTTATGTATGGTAATATTAATTGAATACTAAGGGTATGAACAATGAAATCCAATCCTACGCTTTTCTTGAATTAATTAAACTTGTTTTATTAGTTTCCGTAATCTTCCATAGTCTTCCGCACTAAATTTATTATTTTCGTTTCTTCTTTAAATTTCATAATTTCTATTAATCCACAACTACATGAAACTTCGTTCACACTCGTTGTACATAATTATTAAACTGTTAAGTTTTATTTGGATTAACTGAGTAATTCAAGTCCATGTGGAGACGAACTTTTATAAATTTTGTAACTTACAACGATAATTGGTACGCTTGCCAAAAGTCTAACAAGTTTCTGGCGCCGTTGTCGGGACTTGAGTTGTTTACTCAGTTCTTTTAGATTTAATTTTTCAGTTTAGTAGGACTTTTTTTATTTATTTTCGTTATTTACTTTATTTTTTATTTTTGTATATAGATTTTCTTTTCTTTTAACCTCGATGCTTATGGGATATTGTAGTTTGCTCTTTTTCCTTTATGCAAGGTAAGTTTTCTGCAGATAAACCTTTGTTTGATCCAGAAATCACCAAAACAGAAAGGAAAAAATAGGAAGAAAAAGAAACTAGAAGCCAATAAGCCACTTGGGGAAACTTCATCTATTGATCCTCCTTCATCAGAAAAGCCACTTGTTCATGATAATATGGCTGATAGAGGGGAAGATGAAAATAAACAACTAAGGAGGACTCTTGGTGACTATGCTTACCAACAAGGACCAAAGCATTACAACAGCATAGTCATCCCTCTTTTCAACAATAAAGTTGTGAAACTAAAGCCAGCATTACTCAATCTAATTGGTTCACATCCCTTTGTAGGGATGGACCATGAGGATCCATACACTCACTTGTCCACATTCATGGAGTTATGCAGTACAATGGCAGCTTCTGACGAAGATGCTGAAGCTGTTTACCTTAGAGCTTTTCCATTTTCTTTGATAGGTAAAGCAAAGACATGGCTTCAATCCCAACCAAACAAAAGCTTGAGCTCGTAGGAAGAAGTGGAGGAAAAATTTATTACTAGATTCTTTCCTCCATCAAGATTCATAAGCGCAAAATCAGCCATTGCAACTTTTTCCCAAGGAGCAGATGAACCTCTCTGTGAGACATGGGAGAGATTCAAATCTTTATTGCAGAGGTGCCCAAACCACAATTTTGATGATGCTGCACAATTACATATTTTCTACAGTAGTTTAAGACCTCAAACAAAGATGATTCTTGATGCCTCAGTGGGAGGAACTATGATGTCAAAAAGCCCGGAGGAAGCAATAGTAATCATTGACTCCATAACAGTCAGTGATTACCAATCCCACCATGATAGATCTCCAATTCAGAGGAAAGGTGTAATGGAGCTGGATACTCAAAATGCCATTCTAGCTCAGAATAAATTGTTAACTCAACAATTGGAGGCCTTAACCAAACAAATAGGCCAACTTCCTCAAACAAATTCAGCATGGAGGATCTACTCATAAAGAAGAGAAGATACATAGATGATGAAACTATAGAGCTGGATGCAGGTTGCAGTTCAATCATCCAAAAAACCATTCCAGAAAAATCAAGAGATCCTGGTAGTTTCACAATTCCTGTGACTATTGGGAATTTATCATTAGGGAAATCTCTTCTTGACTTAGGCACAAGCATCAATCTCATCCCATTATCCATGGTTAAATGAATATGGGAAGTTATCATCAAACCAAAAAGGATGACTTTACAATTAGCAGACAGAACTATTAAGCATCCTTATGGTATCATTGAAGATGTGTTGGTGAAAGTTGACAAGTTTTTCTTCCCAGTTGACTTTGTAGTGATGGAGATGGATGAAGACAGTGAAGTTCCATTAATTCTTGGCAGACCTTTCATGAAGACTGCCAAAGTCTTAATTGATATTGATGTAGGAAAACTCACTGTACGAGTGCAAGATGATGAAGTGCAGTTCAATGTTCTTAAAGCCATGAAGAATCCCACAGATAAAAAAGAATGTTTTAGAGTAGATGTCCTGGATGAGGTAATTTCTGACTCTAAAAAATTTATTTGCAGGAAAGGTGGTTTAGAGAAAGCACTGACAGAAGCATTCGAAGAAGGAGATGAAAGAGAAGATAAGGAAGGATCAGAGTATCTTCAACAGCTAAATTATTTCAAAGAAAATCTTTATCATCAATCTCTCTTCGAAGAATTGAAGGAAGATAAGCAAAAAGAGGAATCAAAGCTGGAACTAAAGGTATTACCTTCACATTTAAAATATGTTTTTCTTGCAGGTAATTCCCAGAAACTAGTGATCATTACTGCAAATCTTTCTGAAGAAGAAGAAAAGAAACTGATAAAAGTTTTGCAGAAAAATAAAGAAGCCATTGGTTGGAGCTTATCAGACTTAACAGGTATTAGTCCTTCTTATTGTATGCATAGAATTTTAATGGAAGAAGATTATAAACCTGTAGCTCAACCTCAAAGACGTCTCAATCCAACCATGAATGAAGTTGTCAGAAAAGAAGTAGTCAAGCTACTTGAGGCTGGAATGATATATCCTATTTCAGATAGCCAGTGGGTAAGCCCTGTACAGGTAGTACCCAAGAAAGGTGGTATGATTGTTATTAAAAATAATAAAAAGGAGCTTATTCCAATTCGTACTGTTACGGGTTGGAGAATATGCATTGATTACAGAAAGCTCAACAAAGCCACCAGGAAGGATCATTTCCCATTACCATTTATGGATCAAATGCTGGAAAGGTTTAGCAGGTCAACAATATTACTTTTTGCTTGATGGTTATTCAGGATATAATCAAATCAATGTTGATCCTGAAGACCAAGACAAAACAACTTTTACTTGTCCTTTTGGTGTTTTTGCTTATAGAAAAATGCCTTTTGGTCTTTGTAATGCACCAGCTACATTTCAGAGATGCATGTTTGCTATTTTTTATGATCTTGTTGAAAAAAGTATAGAAATATTCATGGATGATTTTTCTGTTTTTGGTTCTTCTTTTGAATTATGTCTATCTAACCTGGATACTATTTTGAAGCGATGTATTGAAACAAATATTGTGCTTAATTGGGAGAAATGTCACTTTATGGTGACTGAAGGTATTGTATTAGGTCACAAGATCTTTGTGCATGGCATTGAAGTTGACAAAGCCAAAGTGGATGTGATTGAAAAATTACCTCCACCAACAAATGTTAAAGGCATTAGAAGTTTTTTAGGACATGCAGGATTTTACAGAAGATTCATCAAGGATTTTTCCAAGATTGCCAAACCATTAAGCAATCTCTTGAATAAAGAAGTTTCATTTCATTTCGATGATTTCTGTTTAAAAGCTTTTAATACTTTGAAACAAAAACTAGTTTTTGCACCTATAATCACTACACCAAATTGGACCCTTGATTTTGAAATAATGTGTGATGCAAGTGATTATGCTGTAGGAGCAGTTTTGGGTCAAAGGAAAAACAAAGTTTTCCATGTTATACATTACACAAGCAAAGTTTTAAATGAAGCTCAAATTAATTATGCAACAACTGAGAAAGAATTGCTTGCAGTAGTGTATGCTTTGGAAAAAATTAGATCTTATTTGATAGGATCTAAGGTTGTAGTTTTTACTGATCATGCTGCTATAAAATATTTGCTAGTCAAAGCTGATTCTAAACCTAGACTTATCCGTTGGGTTTTACTTTTACAGGAATTTGATTTAAAAATCAAGGATAAGAAGGGGAGTGAAAATCATGTGGCTGATCATCTTTCCAGACTTACCAGTGATGAAGTAACCACGCAAGGTCCTAATATTCAAGAAGAATTTCCTAATGAAAAGCTATTCAACATTTCAGAAAGGCCATGGTTTGCAGAGATGGCTAATTTCAAAGCAGCTGGTGCAATTCCTGAAGATTCCACTTGGCACCAGAGAAAGAAGTTTTTTAGTGATGCTAAATACTTTGTGTGGGATGATCCTTACCTCTTCAAAATTGGAGCAGACAATCTCCTGAGAAGATGTGTAACTCAGGGGGAGGCAAGGAGCATACTGTGGCATTTCCATAGTTCACCTTATGGAGGCCACTACAATGGGGAGAGGACTGCTGCAAAAGTTCTCCAATCAAGATTCTATTGGCCTACATTGTTTAAAGATGCCCATGAATATGTCTAGAGGTGTGATAATTGCCAAAGAACAGGGGGAATCTCTAGAAGAAATAAAATGCCACTACAAAACATTCTGGAGGTAGAAGCCTTTAACTGTTGGGGAATAGATTTCATTGGTCCATTTCCATCATCCTACTCAAATGAATATATTTTGTTGGTTGTGGACTATGTCACCAAATGGGTGGAAGCAATAGTTGTACAACATCCTGATGCAAAGACAGTTATTCGCTTCTTAAAGAAAAATATATTTACAAGGTTTGGTACACCCCGAGTATTGATAAGTGATGGAGGATCTCATTTTTGCAATGTCCAACTTAAGAAAGTTCTCCAACACTATAGTGTCAGACACAAGGTTGCTTCACCTTATCATCCCCAGACCAATGGGCAAGCTGAAGTTTCTAACAGGGAAAATAAAAGGATATTGGAGAAAACAATTGCTCAATTAAGGAAGGATTGGTCTCAAAAGCTAGATGAAGCTCTGTGGGCATACAGAACAGCACTCAAATCTCTTACAGGACTCACACCCTTCCAATTGGTCTATGGCAAATCTTGTCATTTGCCTGTTGAGTTAGAACATAAAGCTTTTTGGGCATTAAAATTTCTGAATTTTGATCCTAATGCAGCAGGTGAACACAGGAAGCTCCAACTTCATGAACTGGAGGAATTAAGGTTTCAAGCATATGAAAACTCTAAGCTTTATAAACAACGAGTTAAATTTTATCATGATAAAAAGCTTTTGAAAAAGAATTTCCAACCTGGGCAACAGGTTTTGTTATTTAATTCAAGATTGAGATTGTTTCCAGGTAAGTTGAAATCCAAATGGTCTGGACCATTCATCATCAGTGAAGTCATGCCACATGGAGCTGTAGTCCTTGAAAATCTAGCCACAAAGAGGACATGGACTGTAAATGGTAGCAGAATAAAACCTTATTTGGGTGGTGATGTTGAAATACTCACCACTGTGATCCACTTGCAAGAAGTTTGAGCTACAGCAAACGCGTCCAACTATGATGACGTTACAGAAGCACTTTTAGGAGGCAACCTGGTACATTCTAACCTTTCTTTTTAAATATTGTTTAATTTGCTTAAAAATTTATATTATTTAGTTTTCTTAAAAATTTAAAATATTTAAATATAGGTTAAGATCTTTGTAGGATAAGAAGAAACTAAGTTAAATAAAAAAAAATTTAAAAAAAAGGTTTAACTCGCCTAGGCGAGTAAACCATGAGAAAAACACTCGCCTGGGCGACCATGGGTCTGCAGCACGAATCAGCAAGGTAAAAATCCAATTTTTTGCCCAAAAATTTCATTTCAAATCACTTTCATCTCCTATTTGTGACTGCACCTTCTTCTTCTTTTAAACTCGCCCAAGCTCAGCTTCTATCCCTCACCCCACTTCAATCAAGTAAGTTCCTTCATCCATTGAAATCAGCCACAATATGCATGCTTCCATTTAGCTATCTTGAATATTTACATTGTGATAGTGTAGTTTTATTGCTTTCTTTTAATCTTTCAAGCATAGTTAGGTCAAGAAATTCTGAAATTTTGTCCATTTGGAAATTTATTTTCATTGCATATTCTGAATTGGTCTTCTTCTTCTCCTATTCTCTGAAAATTTTGGTGTAATTATGTGCAAAACAACTTCATTTTCACACACCACAAAGTGTGCACACTAAGTGTTTGGTGAAATGCTTCAAAGAGACCAGCCATGAATTACTCCTATTTGATGCACGAAAAATACTCCCTTAATATATTAGAGAGCTGGAATGTATGTTAGTCTTCAGTAGTTTATGAGAAAAGACCTTTTGTGCATAACTTTGAATTTTCATTAAATTTTCACAATCATTTCTTCAAAGTTTAAAGCACTTAGATTGATTCTTCATAAAAAGCATACATTTGTTTGAAATAATTTTTGGAGTAATAATTATGAAATTGTTCCAAATTGGTTAAATCATTCATATATATTTTGAAGGCTGAAATTTAATGCCCATTTGGAAAAGAATAGGTACTTGTTGATCTAAATGCCTGCTGCCCATTGCATCATGTTAAATTAACTTAAATAATCTGAATTAGCAATCTCCAAATCTATTTTGGTACATGGGCTGCAATGAATTATCATACTTAATTTTTGTTGTTGAGATGCTTTTCAGATGGCTCCCAAGAAGCTGTCCACCAAAAGAGCCAGGCATGCAGAAGAAGGGTCCAGCACCATTATTCCTGCATATTTCATATTTGATGCGCAGAGGTTCCGTACTGAGGAGCAACAAAAGCGTTTTAAAGTCATCAAGAATTGGTCATTCCTCAAAGAACGGAGAGTTCAACTGATGGATGGTGAATGTCCAAAATTCACCATGTAGATTGATAGGAGAAGATGGAGGCTCCTTGCAACACCAATGCAGAAATTTGATCCGGCAATAGTATTGGAATTCTATGCCAATGCTTGGCCAATTGAAGAAGGTGTTCTTGATCAACGGTCCCTAGTGCAAGGCCAGTTGATTCCTTATGATCCAGATGCAATTAATCAATTACTAGGGAATCCACTCATCTTGGAAGAAGGCCAAAACTGTGAATATATTAGTAGGAGGAACATCGTTTCCGGGTTCGATGAACAAGCTGTCACCCAACTTCTTTGTGCCCCTGGTTGTGACTTTGCCCGCAATATTGCAGGGAGCAGGGTGAGATTAATGAGAACTAACATAACAACACTCACTCAAATCTGGATGACCTTCCTCCTCAGCAACGTGCTTCCAAGTGATCATAATTCTGACTTGACTATGCCCAAATGTCAGCTTGTTTTCAGTTGCATAGAACAACTCAGTATTCATGTAGCACAATTGATTTCAGATGCATTCATCATTTTGTCATCACAGAGCCTCCCCGACATCCACTGAACCAAGAAAAAGCTAACAGAGCACTTGGATTTCCTGCTTTAATAACTGCTTTATGCCAATTTTATGGAGTGCAGGTACTACCTTCCAAGTCGATCCGACCTCCAATCAACCGGGCATTCATTGAAAAATACTGCCTAGCTAGACAGGTGGAGCAACAACAACCACAAGAGCCACCATCCTTGGAGTCCATTTCAGCTCATCTTCAGAGGATGGAACTCCAAATGCATACCTACATGCAACATGTGGCTGATCAGTAGGCTGCCAACTACAGGGGTCAGATGCAGTTAAATGAAAGCTTCTACAACTATACACTGCATCAGCATAGACAGGATCTGAACCCCTTTCCATGGCCCACTCCCGACTACTTCAGAGCTCATATTGCTTGGCCTGGGGACAGGCCCATTTTTCAGGGGGAAGCAGAAGGCCATAGGGCTGATCAGGATCCTGTGGCTGATCAAGGCCCTGCAACTGACCAGGAATTTGTTGATGGAGAAGAAGCAACTAATGAGGGTGATGATGATCAGATACATAATTTGGTAGATTGTCTCGTTGATCTCCAAAATCAGTGACATTTTTTATGATTCCTTTACCTCTTTATTTACTGCTTTCTTGACTACCTTAATTATCTGACTATGTTATTATCACTTTTTCTTTACTATTCTGTTTGAACTATTTCATTTTGTGAGTATGTTAGACTAATGATCCTTTGTGGGCATTTATGTTTTTTTTGGGGAATTATGCACTTTGATAGGGAACACAAAAGGTTTCTTTATGTGTTTCTTTTTGAAACTACACCTTTTTGATTAAATTTTTTGTTTTTACTAATATAATTGTAGAATAGGTATAATTTTTTGGGACTTAAAAGATAATTTTTCTTGAATATAACGTGTTTTGAAAAGAATCAACAGATACTATTCTTGAAATTTATTTTTTTAGAATCAGAACACAACAAATGTTTTTTTAGGAAACTTTGAGAATAGAAAAACAAAGGAATGATTTTCCAAAATACCAAATGGAGGCAGATGTTTTTTTTTATGGAATTGATAAATAACATCTTTCGAAACATTGATTTGATTTGAACATGAAAACAAACCTTAAGCCTTAGTGAGTGTGTGCAACCACATAAATTACATTGCGTGTCCGCACTGATATGATTTATAATTGATTTTGCATGAATTTCTAATTGTCATAACACATGATGCATGGATATGATTTAGGCCTTCTTTCTTTTTGAACATATTTTTAAGCCACTGGCCAAAAAGCTATCCCAACATAAATATAATGATTTACCATTTGCAAACCCTTTTGAGCCAAACACTTGATATTTTGTTGGAACCCTAACCTACGATAAGAATTCCTTACCTTACCTTAGATTAGGAGAGCAAAAAGGGAAATATTTTGATGGAAACTTCTTGGGTAGCTCATGCAATGAAATAGACTTTTAAATGTGGCAATATGCTATTCATGTGATAAGCAAAAGAAAAGAAAGAAAGAAAAAGAAAAAGAAAAAGGAAACAAATTCCTTGTATTTTAAAAGTATTGTACAAAGTATTTGGGTGAAATGGAAAAATTGATATCTTGGAAGAAAAAGGAAGAAATAGGAAGTAATAATAGCATTTTTTATCTTTGTTTGCTCTCCTACTCTCGAGGTCTTTTTGAATATCCAGAAAAATCAAGATTCCTTTCTAAGCCAGGCCCAACCACAAAAGCCCTAATGATCCATGATAAGTATGTATTTTGATTTGATGGGAAATAAATTGCAAAATTAATTTATAAGGTATCAGTGTTTGGAATTGAGAATAAACACTCACCTGTGAGAATTAAACACATTTGAGAGATTTTCCTCTCTTTGAATCAAGCACATGTTTCCTCTGATGTTCTTTAGAAATGAAAAGAAAATTTGTCTTAATTTCATTTGGTTTGATGAAATTTCATCTTTTATGTTTCAAAATTCTCATAGTTAACTATTTGAAAAATTTTGTTCTGATCACTCTGAGAAAGTTGATTCTTTAACAAAACGTGTTCATATAAAAATTATTTGCTATATTTTAATTATACTCTTATTTTTTGTAATGTTATTTTACTTTGCTTGAGGACAAGCAAGATTCTAGGTTAGGGGGAGTGATAAGTGCCCTATTTTAGTTAAATCCAAACTTACAATGTTGGCACTTATCTTTTGATTTCAGTAAAATTGAATATAAACTTGCCCTAAAACCTAGATAAATAGTCTCTAGTACTTAATTAAATGATGTTTCTTATATTTTGGAAAATTAATCCAATCATGTTTTGTATTTTGATAAGTTCCGAGGCTTCCGTAAAAGCAAAGCAAGCAAAAAGGGTTTAACAAGCAAACTTGGGAGGTGTCACAAGCAAAATAGGCCCACAATTCGTCCAGGCCCAAAAGGATTCTTCAAGGTTAAGCTTTTAACTCACCAAGGCGAGTGAATTACACACAAACTGGTCACCCAGGCGAGTGAAGAATTCCAGAACCATCTTTTAACTCGCCCAGGCGAGTGAAACAAGGCTAAATGGCTCGCCCAGGCGAGTGGCATCAGCAAGTGGGCATGCAAGTAGGCATTAAGCTCACCCAGGCGAGCAAACAGAGGCAAAAACACTTGTCTGGGCGAGTGAACTCGAGCAGCCAGCCCCCTATAAATAGCCATGCACCCCAAGGAGAAAAGGCCATCCCTTTCAATTCCATTTTTCTTCATCCTTGCTTCTTAGCTTCTTAGCTTAGCCTTAAGCTCTTCAAATATTGTTAGTAAGTAGCTTAGGAGAGTGAGAGAGGTAAGGATTAGTGTGGAAACTCTGATGGAGAGAAGCGGTGATGGTTCCTTTCATCTATTCTTCTCTTGAAGAGGTTCTCTCCATGCTTGGCTACCTTCTCTTAAGGATTGGATGTAATCTTCTTACCCTTAAGTATTTCTTTTAATATTTATTTATGCATAAAGTATTTTCTATTTATTATTGGTAATTTCATTCTGTACTTAATGCTTGATTCTACTTGATCACTAGTTTCATGAAATAAGGTTCTAAGTTTAACTAGAAAGTACTCTTAAAACTTGAACTGAATAATTTTACTCTTTACGATACGTTGCTAGGAATAGCGCATAACATTTAGATTGCAAATAGCACGCGATTATAATTGTAATGCTGGGATATTTATTTCATATGTGAGGGATCGATATTTGATAAATATTCTTAGAACTCAAATGCGAGGGGTCGATTTGGGATGATTTTATGTGTGCATCAATAATAAAAGAAAATAATTTATGTATTGTAATATTAATTGAATACTAAGTGTATGAACAATGAAATCCAATCCTACGTTTTTCTTGAATTAATTAAACTTGTTTTATTAGTTCTCGTAATCTTCCGTAGTCTTCTGCACTAAATTTATTATTTTCGTTTCTTCTTTAAATTTCATAATTTCTGTTAATCCACAACTACATGAAACTCTGTTCACACTCGTTGTACATAACTATTAAACTGTTAAGTTTTATTTTGATTAACTGAGTAATTTAGGTCCCTGTGGAGACGAACTTTTATAAATTTTGTAACTTATAACGATAATTGGTACGCTTACCAAAAGTCTAACACAAATGTTTCTTGAAGTAATTTGGAAACCCATATCCATTGATTCGGCTAATTATTTCACATAACACATTCTATTTGCATTTTTATTTTTTGGATGACCATGCATTGTATTTGTTCTTTCTTTTAGTAGGTATTCTAATTCTAATTAGTGAATTTTATGAGTACACTCTACAAAACATTCTAGTATCAATCTAATTTAGGTAGTCTCAAAAGTAATAAGAAATTATAAACATTGAGGACTAGCCTCATTTCTGAATTTGTAAAATGACCAACTTGATATTCAATGTATCTCTTAGAAGAATCAATTTGGGTTGTTAAAAGGTCTTGGAAAATAAAAGAATCTCTAATACTTGGTTGGCCGTTCTAATTTTAATATTTGAATGATCTTGATGTTCTCAATCAGGGCAAGCAATAGTTCTTATTTGCAATGAACGTTTCACAAAAAGATTAATCAGGCTCGATATTTTTCCTCAATTCACATTTTAAAAAATGAAATGCAAAAATGATGTTTCGTAGGCCATATTTTTCTCCAATATGAATTATGGTGGCTTAGAACGAGACCCGACACAATAGTAAAGTTGTGCTTTGGTGACTTTGGTCATTGGTTCAAATTCAGAAACAACCTCTTTTGCATATGAAAGGGTAAAGCTGCATACAATATTTCTTCCCCTTACCTCGCATAGCGAAGAGCCTCTAGACAATGAGATACATAATTTTTTTTTAATGGATCACAGTGGCTCAATGTGCGTTTTGCTGCAAGCATGTAAAAAGAATATTGTTGTACATCTATGAACTTGATTAACAACGATTACACAATTCTTTGGTCCTTGGCTAATTGACGTGAATTTCTTGATCTAGCAAAACCCAAAACAAATGCAACCTGCATTTATTAAAAGCTTGTACAATCTAATTTAAAAGCATGAAATTGACACAAGCAATTAAATGATGAGGATTAAAATGTAGAAAATGCAGAGCAAATAGAAAGGAATTCCTTAGAAACAGAAATTTTCTTTGCAAGTTCTGGAAATCTGTTAGGGAATCATATTATACATTTTTGTTTCAAAGACTTAAGAGGTTGCTGGTGGTACTACGACAAGGTTGGTAGTTTTTAACAACTAAAACAGTGTTACAACAGGGAAAATGTGAAACTTACCTTCAATCAGAGCCCATCGATAAGGGCAACGAAGAATTTCGAAGATGGTAACAAACCAAACAGTAGCAATAGCATTGGCACATGACTCGCTAGCATTACCATTCATGCACTCCGAAGTGGTGTAACCTTGTTAACTGCAGAACTATTTGATTGCTAAAGATGCTGAGCCAGCTGCTGCCTCTGCTATTAAGGAAATAGGTTGACGTGCCTGGAGGCAGGCACCTATATCAAACGGATGCAACTCAGAACCGTCAAAAATAAGATTTACTCCAGGAAGGATTACTTCTTTACTATCACTCTCATCTGTTTCAGCTTTTATTGTGTTGGTTTGAGTAGCTTCTTCGATGGGCCTTGTAGCAGCTTCATAAACATGAGTTAAAGCATATGATCTGCATGCACCATCCAAAAGTATATAGTTTCTGAGAATTTGAATGATTACGAAACCAAAATTATGAGCTATAATGAACAGATGGAAGGAATTATACCAGGTTTATTAATGTCTTGAGTTTATATAAAATATCACCATTTTAATTTTAAACTACTCCGACCATATTCTGATAGAAACTGGACCAGAATGAGAAGAACAAAATGAATATTATTGAGTTAGGAGAATACTCCAGCTAATACAATGGTGGTTTTCGAGGAATCACAGCCTCCTACAGTCATCTTATAGTTTAACTTCTAACAACTAACTAATAGTTAGTTATAACTAACTATTAGTTATCCCAACTAACCCACTAACTAACAGCTCTTCTAGAATATCTCTTTCCCCACCTTCTACTCCTATCATATTCACACACATAATAACAAAAAAAATAAAATAACAAGGAACAACCAATGGATACCAATGGAATATCAAACCACTGAACAGTTATTGTTATGGTGTAGGTCACGGGGTACAAATAATGAGATTCAAATGAGTAAGGAGATTGAGAGAGTTTGAGAGAGTATCTCTATGATTCAGTATGAAATGAGTGTGTTAACTGTATTCGGTTACAAATTGTGTATTTATTGAGTGATTCGTGAGGTCCTCCTTTGCCAAGTGTCAGACTACTACTAGTGTTTGTTTGTGTTGGGGTCCCTACTCTCTTAGGTTCAGTGGTGACGTCAGCTCTGTCGTCTTATGGGTAGCACACCTAAAGTCAGTTCTTATTCAGATTTCTGACTTAGGGTGACCCTTAGGCGATAAGTCGATATTTATCCTGGAATAGTTGCCCCCGTGTCGACATTGCTTTATAAGTGAAATGAATATTTACCCTGGAACAGTTATGATGAGATTTTAGGCAGCAGAATATGCAGGAACAGCCTCAAAGAAACCCAGGACACTGGAAACATCTCTAATTATGCTGAGTCAGAAAAATTAACAAAAATGAGAGAAACACATGGAATATGTTAAACTGTGCACATGATTATATGTGCACAATATACACAAAAATCATGGGACCAACAATTTGAAATGGCCAAGATAAGTACCAAAAAGCAGTAGGACATGGAGAGGACAGCAGCAAAACTGAGTTTGGTGTCAAGAGAAGGCAATTCTGTTCCAGTGGTTACCAGACCAGATCTGAAATTTGCTGTTGCCGGAAAGTTTATCTACATTGAAAACCCATCAGAAAGGGTCATATAAAGGCAGACTCATCACTAGCATTGACAAGCAATGATGAAGGATTTGTCATTGAGCGGGACAGCAGATTTAGGATTTTGATGGGAGATGGGTTGAAAAATGCTCTAATACCATCTTAAGAATTACAAGAACAAGATGATTAGGGGATTAAACTGTATCTAGTCAGCCCTGCTACCGTCACAATGTATGATATGCTACCAAAAAACATCTAACTAAGATATTATATTCACCTTCATTGCGCCACCACCACAGTTCTGTACTCTTAATTTAGAATGTATCACAAAAAATGTTTACAATCATTGGATTAGATTACAAAAGAAGTTAGGTGATTATTTATGATAAAGTAACTGATTTTATGTTTGTCTAAATATGCTACAAGAATCCATTCATTAATCTGTTAAGAAAATTCAGCAATCTTCAAGAATTAAATGTTTAGAAGTTAACAAACCTAAGAATGCTGCCATCAAAGCTTAAAACTTCAGTTCGGCAGCGTTGTCGATTAGCAAGTTTTAACCTTTGATGTTCACTTGAGGCCCCTGAAATTGGAGAAGAAGGGTCCATGAGCGGATTCCACCTTCCACTAGCATAATTCATTAGTTGTCGTGAGGATTCCTTAGCTTTCTCCTTCTGGTAAAGAACCTTTGCAGCAGGACCTGTTGCTTGGTACTCAGCACAAATGTCACACAAGTTTTTCCTTAAGCTTTGCATTGCATGATGGTGTTCTTCAAATGAGCCAGATTGAAGTAACTCAGAAGAAACAACCCTTTGACATATATTATTACACACCTTTGGACTGAATAGTGGCATCCCAAATTCAATACTCAACGGAACCCATTCATACTTCTCATCAGGTGAGAACTGGTTTGATTCTCGTCCATTATATAATTTCAGTAGGCGAATATACCCAACCGTCCACAGTTCCATCTTGTTTGCCAAATCAGTCAGGAGAGACTTCAGTTTTGAACTTTCCCCTTCACATAATCCTAACTCTTTTCCAACAGAGATAATTGATCCATCAGAATTCTTTAAGGGCAAAGGGATATCCACGGTAATCACCTTACTAGATTCATCAAGGTCAAACCTACTTAGAGGCTGCACCAGCACAGCTGAATGTTTAAGAAGTGAATTTAAACAATGTAGGAGTATACTTCCCTTTACTAAATTTCCTTCATGCTTCCCTCCCAACCCTCCTACTGTGGAACCATCCCAAGACCATATTAGAGCTTTCTCACAACCAGCCAATGGAGCAGGAAGCAAGCGCAGACACTGTCCTTTCATCAGAACAACTGATAGAGGCCCACTAGCTACAGTTGAATACAATACCAATTTCATCCAAGGAGTCATAAAAGAATACGAGGGGGGACCAAAATGAACCAGACCTGTGGATCCAGGAAGAACTGATGAATAAGGAAGAGGCACTATGGACACAACTACATCATAATCACGAACAAACAATCGATCAAGAGTTGCTGGTGCAAGAGAAGCCAAGCTTTCACAGCGGAGAATGTCTACACGATATTTCTTTTTTCTTTTTAACATTTCAGTTCCAACATCCGACTCTTCAACCATTAGTTTCTCATCATTCTGGAGATTTCCATCTTCATTGGCTTCCTGTACATGACTACCATCACCTTCAAAAGGAATAGAACAGGTTCCACCAACCATATTACTAGGAGCAGCTTCAGTGGAAGCAGGAGCCTCTACTAACTTCGCTAAATCCGAACTTAATATATCATAATTATTCATCCCAGCTTCTGTACTACCAGATTCTCCTGATTTGTCAGTCAGAGAGATTTCAGATATTGGAGAACTAGGGTCATCATTGCTTACAGTAACCAAATCCATCTTATCTTCACCCACTTTTTTATCAGAAGCAACTCCACCTGATTGTAGACATTCTAATACACAACGCAAGCTAAATGCATGATTTGCAAATTCCTGCAGTTCTCCCTCAAATTTGGCACCTTCCAGAGTGCTAAGGTCCTTGCAAAGATCAGCAATACTGGCATGACCCAATTTACCCGCTTCATAGAGTGTAACAGCATGAGATTTCAGGCCTGACAAAGTTCCGCAGGAAGAATGGTTTTGGTTAGACTATAGATATAGACATAGGAATAAATTCTCAGACACAGAAGATAGAAGACAAACATGCTCACAATAGATAGACCAAAAAGAAAATTTTACAGCTTTAAAAGAGAACTAAAACACAGATTTATTATTAATCACTAATATAGTAATCTTAGCAAATAACAATTGTAATCCCATTAATTTAGAAGTCATGTTTCTCAGTATGATCCTCTTTTGCAAGCTGTTAGGCATGAGAATCAATTTCCCAAACAATTACAAGTGTATTATAGAAGATTATAGAAGGAAGAATAAAAAGCGAAATTAGTTTTAAAAAGGGGCAGTCAGAATACTTAGTTGGCTATCTGTTAGCGTGGGGGTTCTCTATATTAAATAGGCCTCTAAATACTGAGGTGGGATTATCTTTTGTAAAAACTTGGATATACGACTGGGATTATCCAGTGTGAAAGGAGAGTGCTCCTTTGGGTACACTTGAGTACATTTGTTCTTCCCTATTCTAGATAATTCTCTTAATCTTTTCTCACTTCTTTCTCTTTGACTCTGATTTTCCTACTGCACCGATTCTGTGTGTGATAATCATCATTGTTAGAATAAAATTCCTAACAAATTGGTCTGATCTGCCGGATCCAATTGACAATGGAGAATTGAGTGGGTGTTTTAGAAGAGAAAGTGAAATAACAAAGAAGAGAAAAATAACTCTGATCTTATTTCAGTATTGGAAAACTTAGTAAAGGTCAGTTGCAAGAGAGGTTTATTTAACCTCTGATCAGAACTAACTCACTCCCCAACTGAAGTAACTAACCTCTGAACAGATTTAACTAGTCACCTAATGTACAGAGGTGTAGATAGCAGAATTACACATTTACAGATAGAGAGGTGCTGTTAGCAAAAGCTAACCAGCACTTACAATTTTTACATTGTTAAATACAACTCTAATAGGGTGCAATGGAGAAGATGACCAGTGAGCAAGGAGTGGAATTGGCAGAGCTGAAACGCGACATTGTCTACATCAAAGACAATATGCCAAATATGAATCAAATTAAAGATCTGATCTTGGAGTGCATGACAAACAAGAAGAAGGGGACTTCTTCCGAGGAACAAGATAGCCACTCACTCGGTCAACAAGAATTATGTCTCCGAGGATGCAGAAACTGAAAGGGATGGTACTGATGAGGAGGAAGGCACACCGCCTCATGGTTGGGTGATAAAGGTTGAATTACCCACTTTCGAGGGGATCGACCTATTGAGCTGGATAGTGAGGATGGAAACGTCCTTCAAAGTGCAGCAAGTCAAACCTTCGGAGAAGCTCCGGTTGGCTCTCATCAGCATGGAAGGGAATGCAGTGCACTGCTTCCAAATTTGGCACAATAAGTCCAAGAATCCTTCTTGGAAGGATTTCTGTACAGCATTGCTGCAGAGCCCTGACACAACGGTAAAGTTGTGTCTTAGTGACCTGTTGGTCATGGGTTCGAATCCGGAAACAGCCTCTTTGCATATGCAAGGGTAAGGCTGCGTACAATATCCCTCTCCCTTACCTGCACATAGCGTGGAGCCTCCGGGCAATGGGGTTACGTGGTTTTTGGTTGCTGCAGAGATTTGGGGAAAATGGTCGCGGCACTCATTAATAAGTTTGCTAGTGGTAATTGTGGCTTCTCGAGAGAATTGATGAATGCATCAAAGATGCACTTGCTATTGCTAGTATTTGAAAGACTAGCAGCGATAAGGCAACTTTCAAGCGTGGATGATTATGTCAACGAATTTGAACTCTTGGTGGCTCAAGCATCATCTATATCGGAGGATCAAGTGATGGGATATTTCTTGGCAGGACTGCAAAAAGACATTAGAGGACAGGTCTGTCCCCATGATCCCAAAGACTTGACTCATGCTATGGAGGTAGCCCATGACGTTGAGGAAGCGATGAAGGAGACATGCTCTTATGGTGGTTCACTGAATCGAAATGATGCTAATTTTCGATATCAAGGAGGTGGTGGAATTGTGTCACGAGCAGGCCCCACAGGAGGCGCCAATGATTCTCAATCTTCCAATGGGATGGGCCAAACTGCACAAGGAGGAAACAGAAACACTGCCATGTCTTTGACAGGAAGACTAGGTGAACATGTGAATTCTTGGCAAAGAAACAGAGGTACACGAAACCTTCCTTATCCAAAATATGTGAAAAGAAGGGATGAAGGGAGATGTTATCGTTTCGGGTCTGTTTATGGGCCTGGACATTGATGCCCAGAGAAGAATTTGAGAGTCATTCTGCTAGGTGAGGATGAGCAGGTTAATGAGATAGAAGAGATAATAAATATGGAACAAGAGGATGGGTATGATGAAAATGGCATAGAAGAACAGGAACCGGAGGTGTCATGCCAATGGATGGATCTCTCCTTGTGCTTAGTAGGAGGACTGACCCAATAGCATATTTCAGCAAAGCCTTGGTTGTTTCGCTCTTGCCTTGGCCATTCAACACTGGCGCCCCTATCTTCTGGGTAGAACTTTCACTGTCTATATTGATCATAAGAGCCTTAAGCACCTCCTTTCACAGTGAATTACTTCTTTGGATCAGCATTGTTGGTTATCAAAACTCATGGGATATCAGTTTGATGTGGTTTATAAACCGGGGCCTGAAAATAAGGCTGCGGATGCCTTATCGTGCATGATGGAGTCAATGGAATTATCACATATTGTATTTAGTCCCTATTGGCTGGATTTGGGAAAGGTAAAAGACGAGTACAAACTGGACACTCATTTACAGGGTATTATTTCCACCCTTGCCTCTGATCCAAACAGTAAGGCTGATTATATTATGCAGGGTGACCTCCTTTTTTACAAGGGAAAATTGATGATTTCTGCTCAATCTGAACTGATTCCCACACTATTACAAGAGTCCCATTCAACACCTATAGGAGGGCACTCTGGTTTTCTAGAACTTTTAAAAGGTTGGCTAGTGGAATTTTTTGGAAAGGGATGCATAAGCAGGTGATGGACTTTGTAAAGGCTTGTGACGTTTGTCAGTGTCATAAACATTAAACCTTGGTTCCAGCAGGACTCCTCCAACCCCTGCCAATTCCGCAACTGATCTGGGAAGATGTGTCGATGGACTTTAATTACCGGTCTCCCTAAATCACAAGGTTATGAGGTAATCTTTATTGTAGTGGACAGATTATCTAAATATGCGTGCTTTATCTTGGTGAAGCATCCTTTTACAGCCAAGACCATTGCTGAATTATTTACTCGAGAAGTGATTTGTTTGCATGGAATGCCTCGGTCCATCATTAGTGATAGAGATCCGCTATTTCTTAGCAATTTCTGGAAAGAGTTATTTCGTTTACAAGGAACAGTTCTGCAAATGAGTACTTCTTATTATTAGAATTGTATTTAACAAATGTAAAACCTGTAAGTGCTGGTTAGCTTTTGCTAACAGCACCTCTCTATCTGTAAACGTGTAACAGCTGCTATCTTCACCTCTGTAGATTAGGTGATTAGTTAATTCTGTTAGGAAGTTAGTTCATTCTTTTCAGAGGTTATATAAACCTCTCTTGTAACTGACTTTACTTATCTTTTGAATACTGAATAATAGCAGAAGTTCAGTTCTGTATTTTCTCTCCTCTGTTGTTATCTCTTTTACTTGTCTAAAATGGTATGCTTGTTTCTGTTAAGGAGAGAGTAGGAATATTTGGTTAGTTGGTTCGTGGCAGTAGTGTGTGAATGCTTGTTTCTGTTAAGGAGAGAGAGTAGGAATATTTGATTAGTTGGTTAGTGGCCTATTAGTAGGCGTGGGATGGTATTTTGGGGGGGCAAAAGAACCTATGTAGGGTTTTTCTGAAAAAAAATTACCAATTTGGGACTGTTTTGAAACATATTACCAATCTGGGGCTGTTGGTCACGCCCAATTTGGGCGTGACCTAATCCGTCTCTAAATCGGTCTCTAACAGTTTTTGCGACGGAATATTGTTTTTTATATTTGCGACGAAAAATTCCGTCGCAAAAACGTTGGCGACTGATATAGAGACTTTATTAGCCATCTTCTTTTAGTCTCTATATCAGTCGCCAACGGTTTTTGCGACGAAAAATTCGTCGCAAAAATAAAAAAATATTCCGTCGCAAAAACTGTTAACGACCGATTTAGAGACGGATTAGGTCACGTCCACGGATTAGGTCACGCCCAAATTGGACGTGACCAACAGCCCCAGATTGGTAATATGTTTCAAAACAGCCCCAAATTGGTATTTTTTTTTCAGAAAAACACTACATAGGTTCTTTTGCCATTTTGTGGGTCATGCATAGTTTTACTGGATTCTACAGATTGTAGAGGGCTAGAGGAGAGAGTCTTTCCATAGCAGGGGGCATTAGCTCATTTCCTTATTTGCATTCTGCTGATTTTAATTTCCAGTCACACGTATATACAATCAATCCCCTGTTTCCGATAGGAGGATGTTATTCCCTAACAGGTGCACATGGGACACTTACACAATGACAGGAGAATTTTTTTTGTTTGATTTAGGAGGAGTTGACGTGATATTGGGAGTGGCTTGGCTGGCTACCCTTGGGGAAGTGAAAGTAAATTGGAGGATTAAGGTTAAAGCTGAAACAGTCGAAACTAGGAACTAGACAAAACAGCGGTTTTGTTTGGTTATACGTACCATCCATTGGCAGGTGGCATAAAACCTCCGCAAACCCTTGGTGGACAGGCTTAAGAAAAAATTCCATATCCGAAAAACGTGTCTCAACTACAGCCAACTAACTCCCCAGCCACATACAAGGAGATCCCAGCTTGGTGAAGTCCATCATATCTGCCAGAACCTTGATGAGACTAGCAGAGGATGAAGTAGAGGCTATGACTATCTTGTGGATATTGGAGAAAGGGCCAAGGGGGCATAAGGAACTACCAATGGAACAAGACAGAATGCTGCAGAAATTATTGGAAGAATTTACTCAGATTTTTGCTGAACCAGCAGGACTACCACCGTACATGGATGTGGATCACAGAATTCCATTAAAGGTCGGGGTGGATCCAATAAATGTTAGACCATATCTTTATCCCCATCGGCAGAAAAATGATATTGAGAAGCAGGTGACCAAAATGTTATATACAGGGTTCATTAGGCCTAGCAACAGCCCATACAATAAATATTTTTTCATACTTGTAATCGGTGTCACATCATGTTGGGTTTACTTTGTTGTCATCCTCTCATTTTCCATATCATTACCTTTTTTTTAATTTTAAAAAATTGTCCCACCCCTTTTTCTTATTTTTCCTTTCCTTCTTCCCCTTTTCTCTTCTTTCCCCGTTCTTCCTCCTCCTGCGACCCCACAACCCCGAACACCACCTTCGTCCAAGCTGACCCCTCCTCTATGAAAGCCAACCCCAACCACTCAACAACAGCTTGAATTTGCAGACAGCGAAGAAGGCAACGGATGAACAGGTACAGACAGAGATAAAGCCTTCTGAAGAAGGGCAACATGGAAAATAGGATGAACTTGGCTGATAGTGGGTAACTCCAAACGATATGCTGCTAAACCAATCTTTTCCAAAACACGAAATGGCCCATAAAAACGAGGAGTTAACTTCTCATTAACACGCCTAGCAATAGATTTCAAACGGTAAGGCTGAAGCTTCAGATAGCCCATATCATTGACCTCAAAGGCAACGTCCCTACGGTGACGATCAGCTTGAGCTTTCATTTTATCCTGGGCTACTGACAGATTCTGCTGTAAATCCTTAAGGATTCCATTGCGCTCCTGCAACCAAACTGAGACTTCATCAACAACAGTGGAGGAATTTTCTTTAAAAATAGTTGGAGGATCACAACCGTAGACTGCCTTGTAAGGAGTCATGCCTGAAGAGACCTTATAGGTAGTGTTATACCAATATTCTGCCCAATGAAGCCATTTGGGCCACTGCTTTGGGCGAGGACTGCAAAAACAATGTAAGTAAGACTCAAGACAGCGATTAACCACCTCAGTTTGACCATTTGTCTGTGGATGATATGCAGAAGTGTACTTCAAAGTAGTTACTGAACATTTAAACAGAGTAGCCCAGAAATTACTCAAGAAAACTCGATCCCTATCAGAAACTATAGTTTTAGGGAACCCATGCAAACAAACCACCTCTTTAACAAACAACTCAGTAACTTCTTTAGCATTATATGGATGACATAAAGGAAGTAAATGAGCATACTTTGATAACCTGTCAACAACCACAAAAGCTATGTCAACCCCGAAAGCCTTTGGCAATCCTCCCAAGAAGTCCATAGAAATATCAGTCCAGATAGCAGTTGGGATTGGGAGAGGCTGCAGCAACCCTGCAGGGGACAAACTCTGAAGTTTATGCTGTTGACAAACAGCACAAGCTGCAACATAATCTCGGATAGCTTTCTTCATACCCTCCCAATAAAACACAAAAAATTCTTTTATAAGTGCACAAATATCCTGAGTAACCCCCAACCTGAGTATCATGAAATTTCTTGAATATATTGGGAATAAAGCGAGAAGTCTTAGAAACTACCACCCTGCCATTATAGAACAGTCTCCCTTGTTTCAGTGTAAACCCCTCATGATTAGTGGACTTAGTGACTAAATCCTGAATTATGCTTCTTGGTTTAGGATCATGTTGGATTTCTGTATCAAGATCTTCCAGCATGGGAAGCTCTACTCTGCTCAGGGCTGCAAACATCATCCTTCTAGAGAGGGCAGCAGCAACAAAATTCTGTTTTCCGGGTTGGTACTGCACCTCAAAATCGAACCCAAGAAGATTTGATGCCCATTTTTGTTGTTCCTCTCCTAGAACTTTCTGCTCCAGCAAGTATTTTAGACTCTTCTGATCAGTAATGACTTTGAAATGCCTACCAATCAAATAATGTCACCACTTCTGAATAGCAAATAGCCATGAGCTCCTTTTCGTATACAGATTTATTAAGATCCCTTTGATTAAATGCTTGGCTGATAAAAGCAAGTGGCCTGCCTCCCTGCATTAAAACAGCACCCATTCCTTTCTCCGAAGCATCTGTAACAACAGTAAATTCTTTAGAAAAATCAGGGAGAGCTAAAACTGGAACCTTGCACATAGTCTCCTTCAATAATTCGAAAGCAGCCTCTGCTTCTTCTCCCCAATTAAATCCACCCTTCTTTAACAACTCAGTCAGAGGTTTAGCTATCCTCCCATACCCCTTCACAAATTTTCTATAATAACCCGTGAGGCCTAAGAACCCTCTCAACCCCTTAATGTCCCGAGGTTTGGGCCATTCTGACATGGCTTGGATCTTTCTAGGATCAGCCTGAACTCCGTTAGCAGAAATAACATGCCCCAGATACTCCACTTGCCTTTGCCCAAAACAACATTTTTTTCTACTAGCCTTCAGCTGATGTTCTCTTAAAGCCTCAAAAACATGACACAAGTGCTGAAGATGGGAACTCTTATCCTGACTGTAAACAAGTATATCATCAAAGAATACAAGAGCAAACTTCCTAAGGAAAGGTCTAAGGACTTCATTCATCAATGACTGAAATGTAGAAGGGGCATTCATTAAGCCAAAAGGCATTACCACATACTCATAGTGGCCTTTGTGAGTACGAAAAGCTGTCTTGGCAGTATCTTCCTCCTTCATGCGTATTTGACTAAAACCAGATTTTAAATCTAATTTAGAGAACATACAAGCACCCCCTAGCTCATCCAGCAACTCCTCAATAACAGGAATAGGAAACTTATCTGGGATAGTTATCTTTTTTTTTTTTTTTATCAGCAAAAGATATATATATATATAAACAGTACAAGAAGTACTGTATAGCATACAACCTAGCAAGAACAAAAGAAGAACCAAGGGGGCTTAAAACATGAAAAAGCATGAAAAAAGCCAACTAAGTTCTGACTTAAGACTAAGACAAAACATAGAAAATACATCTTAAAACTTTCCCCCCCGGAGTACGAAAGTCATCCCTAAATTGGTAGACCAGAAGTGGAAAGGAAAATTAAAACCATCCTCCAAGTTTCTTAACCAAGACCAACATATAAATAACGCGTCATCCATCAATTTCTGTCTATTGAAGCTCACGTTTTGGAAAACGATCTTGTTCCTATGACACCAAATGGTCCAAGTCAAAGCTACCCACCAAATCTGCCATCTCTTCATGCAGGAACCAAGATGACAGTAGAACAATTGTTGAGTGAAATGTTCTTTCGGGGTTATTGAAAATACACTTTCTGGGATAGTCATCTTATTAAGTTCCCTAAAATCAACACATACTCGCCACCCTCCATCTTTTCTTTTTACTAGTATTACCGGGCTAGAATAAGGACTAATGCTATATTCAATCATGGCATTTCATAACATCTCATTTACTATCTTTTCTATCTCATTTTTCTGATAATGAGGATACCTGTAAGGTCTCAAATGGGGGATTGGCTACCTGCAAGAGGTTGATGGCATGATCCTGCCTTCTCTAAGGTGGAAGTCCAGTAGGCTCCCTGAATAAGTCTTCAAACTCATGCAACAACTGTTCCAATTCAGGCCATTCACCAACAGAGTTATGTAATATAGGAGAATTTACCGGTTCTAGGAAATATCCCTCCCCTTCATTTTGGAGTGCCTTAACTATAGACTTGAAAGACGCAATGGTGCGAGATAGTGAACCTTCTCCCTTCAACAGAACTTCCTTCCCCTCCACCTCATACTTGAGGGTTAACTCCTTGAAATTTGCTTTTATCTCCCCAAGTTCCCTAAGCCAATCAAGTCCCAGAACAATATCAACTCCACCCAGATCAAACAAAAACAGGTCCTGGCAAATTGCATTCCCTTGTATGTCCAAAATAACTCCCTTACAAACTCCCTTACAAGCTACACGGTGACCATCCCCCACTTCTATATGGAACTCTGTAGTTTCTTCCACAGCCAACCCGAGAATTAAGGCCAACTTCTTGTTGATAAAATTGTGGGAGACTCCACAATCAATCAAGATTATTACCTTCTCTTGCCCAGAGTGCCCCACAGCTTAAAGGTTTGGCTAGAAGAAAGACCCATTAAGCTCTGCATAGATAGGAATCGTGCTGGTTCCTTCTCTGGTTGTTCCACCATGGCGGTTTTTTCATCTTCCGGCCTCTCATCCTCCTCTTCTTCTTCCTCTTCCGCTAACAGCAAATGGAATTGTCGCGCTGCACACTTGTGGCTTGGATTCCACTTTTCATTGCATTGAAACACAGTCCCAGGCGCATCTTCGCTTGATACTCTTCCTTCGGCAATCGCCTGCCCTTCCCTTGGCCACTATTTCTGCTATGACTCTCGGCCGGACGACTTACGCCACCTCCTGTTCCTCCACCCATGCTGCCTGAACTTCCCCCAAACTTGGTCACGATCCTAGTTCCTTCTCCTGCGGGGGCTTTAGTGCTGTATGAGGCACCATTATGAAACGCACGTGTTTCACTCCCTCCACTTCCTCCATAATATTTGGTTTAGGTACTTCGATTGGGCCCCAAAAATTTACTAAGCCCACCGTTTTCTGCTATCAGAGCCTCATTTTTTTTTTTTCAATTCTTTGGGCTGCCTTCATATCAAGGATGCTGAGGTGGGGGTTCATTAATACCTCCTCCCTAATACTCCCTTTAAGCCCATTCAACCAAACTGCTCTCATGTTTCTTCCTCGACATTTTCAAGATTATCCACTACTCTCTCAAAACCGTACCCAACTGCTTTAAGCTGAGTAGCTCCCGTCGGGGATTGTCAACCAAATCTGGCTGAAAATGGCCTACAACCTCCCTTCGGAACATACGCCATGTACGTTGCCCAGTAATTTGCTCCCACCATTGAAACCAGTCTAATGCTTCCCCTTCTAAAACCACCAGTACCGCCGGAAGTTTCTCTAAATCAAACATCCCATTGACGTAAAAGTATCGCTCCACTCGAGCCAACCAACCATAAAGCCTTCCTCCATCAAATGTAGGAAGTTTCAACTGTTTCGTGTTCACTGTACCATCACCATTTGGACGGCTTCGACTTCCATCTGGTCCAAGTGAGTCCCTAGTACGTCGCCTAGATCTTCCTCTCATAGACTCTCGATTGCTGCTCCGACGGTTATTATTTTCCATCAAAGCGTTGAATCGTCTTAACACCTCAGCATGAAGTGTAGCTTGATGCTCCTCGTTTCTCTTCATCCTTTCTTCCATTGCTTCAAAACGATTCTCCATTCCTCTCGTTACGGCCATCCATAGCTCCCAATTTGGATTGGAAGCTCTGATACTAGTTTATAGAAACCAACTGATACAGAGATGTGTTTAACGAAATCTGTATCAAAGTATTGCTGGAAATAACACTCTGCTACTGCAGATTACAAGCTTAATGGAAAGAAATGCAGAAAAAAATACAAAGGTAACCGAGAACCTATCAGTGTAATTTGAGGAACTTTGATTAACCCTCCTAACTTCCTATCCGCTTCCTTGGGAGCAGCCTCATCACACTGTCATCATTCTCTTCCTCGTTGACGGCGAAGGAGAGAATGGAAGTGGTTGTTGTTGTGGTGCCGGTGAGAGTGTGTGGTCGGAGAGGTAGCAGTGATGGGATTTTCCGATCTGGTGTGGTTTTGTATTTGGGTCCTTTCCCACTTATTGCTTTTTGTGTGTTGTTGCAGTTGCAATTTGTCAATCTGGTGTGAGGCGTTGTATATTTAGGTTGTTGGGATTTGGGTGTGGTCTTTTGCAGGTTTGAGTTGCATAGAGGGAGGTGGGGTTCAGTTGTTCAATGGCAGCGGTGGGAGAGAGGTGGCGGTGTTGCTGAGGGGAAATATGCAAGGATCGATGGTGATGGAAAGAGTATTGGAAACGGGTAGTGGTTGTTGTAGGATCTTGTGGACGGTGAGGGAGGTGCGGTGCAGCAGTGGGTGGACGGTGAGAAGCACAACTATAGGAACAGGTGGACGAAGAACTTTATTTTTTTAATTACATTTATTTTATTATATTTTAATTAAAAAATAATATTAAACATAACGGTGGTTTAACTGCCACTATTAATTAACAAAAACCGTCAGAGTTAAATGATGTGGAAAAATAAAGGATTACAACTAAGCAAACCTAGCATGATGTGGCACTGATGACATGGCATTTTGTCTGCCATGTCATCACTTAACGGCCTCAGACTAACGTACCAAAGGCAAAAATCTCGAAAGGTCAGGTAGCAAAATCAAAAGAATAAATTAATAGGTAGCAATCTGAAAAAGAGGTATATTACAAGTATGCAAAAACACATTTAAGCCTTAAAATTACTTTTATAACACCTACCAACAAAAGTGACAGACAATTGTAAAAATAATTTATTCAAATATATATATATATATATATATATATTTTAACTAGCACCACTGACTCCAAACACATTCTGACATGTCAGCATATCAGACTTTACAATAACAATAAAAAACATAATTTTTCAAAAAAATCTAGTAAATGAACTTAAGCTTTAGGTAATGAGAAAGGTATGTACCTGGTGAAACAGAACCCATCATAAGATATGATGTTATATTAGCATCAACTATGAAAGCAACACGAGTATAGAAAGAATGAGGACCATAAGCATCGCCTTGATTGTTATCATTATCAATAAGCATATTATCAAAACCATGACTAGCAATAGAAGCATCTTCATCACTGACTGCACTTTTAGGAGACCCAGGTATCTTTGTATCTTGAAGAATAGATGCTGGATCAATTACTTTTGTCGCCCATCCCAATCGACATACAAAAGATGCAGCAGCCTGCAGTTGTGACAAGTCAGCCTGTAGGGTTGCTGCCAATTCAGCAACAGATGCATTTTCATTTGAAACAACAAAAACTGCGTATAATAACCTAGATGAAAACGATAGAATGTTACTTATGGTCTCGCTTTATGGAAACAACATCTGAAAAGAAAAAGGATAGAACTAAAATAAATGCATTACTCTTCAATAGGATCTTCATAAGACTGCTCCCTGTTGGAAACAAAACCTTCAAGCATGGAAACTGAACCACCACCATAAATATAAAAATTAATCAAGTCAATTGAACAAACAAGGGAAAAAATATCCTAAAAATCATGAGATACAAAGCACGCTCTGATTATATAAGGAGTGCAGTCAATTACTTAGTTTTAGTTCTTCTTCCTAGTTTATTGGGATTTTCAAATAATTCTGGTGATCAACCAATATTTTGTTTCCGTTTTTGGCAGGGGTTAAGCCAGGATTCTTATATGACGGGGGCCAATATAAAAAAAATAATCATGACTTAGAAAAAATATTCAAAATTTTACATGTATGACATTTATAAAAAAATTAATATATAACTCATATTTTCTTATGAGCAAAAGAAATATGTAATTCTTATATCACTCAATCTCAGTTGGCGAATCCTAGCTCCTCTTCTGATTACTTATCAACTCTGAGCTCACAGGCTTAAGCCGTGGTGGTGGAGGCTGCGGCAGCCGTTGCTGCAGTGGTCGAGGCAGGGGAGACTGCTTTGCTAATATCCAGTGCCAAGTGTGCTTCAAGTTTGGGCACATTGTTGGTTTTTGCTACCACCAGTTTGGCCGGAACTACCAACCTCCTTCTAATTCCAGTTTTCAAGATCCGTCCCATCACCATAATTTTCAGCAAAATCAATTTTCATCACAAAATAGTTACAATCCTAATTTTGGATAGTATCAGACCTTTCGTTCCTCTAGTTCATGGATGCTTAACTCGCAACACTCAGCTTCAATTCCATCATCAGTATTAAAACAGTCCTAGTGTCACGCTTACCAACACCAATGCTCAGTTTGGTCCTTCTACCCCCTGGGTTCCAGACTCAAGGGCCTCTTGAGGGAGAATCTCAGAACATTCAGAAAATATGTCCTTTTGAGAGACTTGACCAAATCTTCATTGGAAATGGTCAAGGTCTTCCCACACACTCAACTGGTTCTTCCTGTTTTGTTTCCCTATATAATTCTCAAGTTTATCTTTCCCTTAATCATCTATTGCATGTTCCTTCAATTACAAAAAATCTAATTAGTGTCAGCAAATTTGCAAAGGATAACATTGTCTTTCTTGAGTTTCATCCTACTCATTGTGTCGTTAACTAACAGGAGCCAATGAAGTTTTGGTGCAAGGCAACGTAGGTCCAAATCCTTTCCAATCTTCAACTGCAAAAGTCTCAAAGCATCAAGTCTGATTCAGCTCTCTGTATCGTTTCTGATAATGTAAATACTGTTGTAAATAGATGCAGTCAGTCTTGTAGAACTCACTCTTTGTGGCATGCTAAGCTTGCCCACCCTAGTTTTAATGTTTTGAAACTTGTAATGCAACACTGTAATATACCCATTTCTAATAAAAGTGCTACTGATTTCTGTTCTGCTTGCTGCATTGGCAAATCTCACAAACTTCCTTCATCTATTTCTGATCATGTCTATACTTGTCCTTTAGAATTGGTGTATAGTGATCTTTGGGCCCATCTCATGTCCCTTCTACAAATGGTTTTCTCTATTATATTACCTTTGTAGATGCCTATTCCAGATTTACCTGGATTTATCTACTTAAACCAAACCTGAAACTTTCCATATTTTTCAGCAATTTAAAGCTATGGCTGAACTTCAGTTTAATGCCAAAATAAAAATCTGCAAACAGATTGGGGAGGCAAGTTTAGACCCTTAGCCACTTATCTAGCTGATCAGGGAGTACATCACAGACTTATCTGCCCACACACTCAACCAAAATGGGTTATTGAGAGAAAACACAGACACAATGTTGAACTAGGCCTAACTCTTTTTAATCATGCCTCTTAGAATTCTAAAGAGGATTTAAGGTTATAAGAATTATTTACTGTAATGTTGTGTGTTGTTTCACACATGCTATTCTGATTTATAATGAATCAAGAGTATAGTATAAGGAAACATAATAATGGCTAATAATGAGTATAATCCCTAATTATCAGCTGAGATATTTCCCTATTTATTGTCATCAAAATCATATTTTTAACACTCCCCCTCAAGCTAGAGCATATGTGTGGATATGAACCAAGCTTGTTACAAATGTGGTCAAAGTCAACCCGATAGAAACTAAAGGTGGTTCAGTGGAGACGCGTCACACATAGTGTGCATATACTTCACACGCCAAGGCTCTGCGTTAGGTCACGTGCGGCGGTGTTTTGAGTTGGCTGTGCACACAGATGGAGTGCTGGTCTTCAGCAATGATGATGAGCAATGAGCATTGTTCACCCGTGAAAAAAAGCAGAAAGGTCAACCGGGGATGCCTTGAAGCGGAGGGAGAGAAGACCAGTGGGAAGCATCATGCGTCATGTGCGTGAACATTACGCACCAAGGCCCTACATGGGTTGCGTGCGGCGGTGTTTTGCATTGGCTGCACATGTGGACGGCGTGACGGTCTTCGGAAAGGTCGCTGGAAAAGCTTAAACAGTTTCCCTATTTCCATATTTTCATAAAGATAAAATTAAGGAAAGATGAAATTAAGATATGATTTTTATCTTTATGTAAAAATGGAAATAGGGAAACTGTGTATAGCAAAAGTTTAGGGATTACATTAGAGATTTCTTTCACAATCGTACTCCTTCTCATGAGTAAGTGCCTACTGTATCTGCTCACACTAATTCTGTTGTGCCCCTAACACTGCCTCTCCATTGTCAAATTCTAATTCTGGTACTTCATCTAATTCTGTCAGACTTTGTCTCTTTATAGACCTCAAAATGCACATCCTATGCAAACCAGATCAAAAGTCTGGAATTTGTCAAAACAGAATCCATCCCTCAGAGTGTTAAGCAAGCCTTGAAAGATTCCAATTGGTTTCATTTCATGCTAACATTGCAGTATTCTTCCAGGACCAGTAAAAGAGCTAGTGCACAGACAACCTACATGAGCACCAAAGATGCGGAGCATGGTAGGATGTTAAGATTTAGTTGTTAAGTATGGCACTTAAGTTTCACATTAGAAGAATAAGATTCTAATGCGGCGTTTATAAAGCCTTTGACACTCCAACTACAACAGCTAGCTTTTCTGGTATGGTACCCCAAGGTTTATCTTAGGCACCTCATAACACCTAAGTCCCTTTCAAGTATATTAGATGAAATGAGAAGAACAAAAGAGAGAAAACTAGGGAAATCTGAGATATTATTTCTGAATGAAAAAGTTGAATTGAGTTAGTTACAAAGGAGATATTTATAGACCTCTAAACTAACTATAACAGAACCTAACAGCTAACAGAAAAAAAAAGCTGTACAAATAACAGCCATAAAAGATATAACAGCTGTACAAAGAGGGGTACAGTTAGCAAAAGCTAAATGCCTGAAACAGAGTGGTACTGTTAGCAAAAGCTAACAGCCCTTACAATAACAACTTTACACACAGAGGTGCTGTTAGCAAAGCTAACAGCCCTTCTGATCCTATTACAAAACTGTTTGCACAGTTATATAATTACATACTCTAATATCCCCCCTCAAACTCAAGGGGAAGAGTTTTCAGAGACACTTTACATTGAGTTTGCCCTTGAGAACTTCAAATCTTGCAGAGGAGAGAGGTCTAGTGAGCACATCAGCCCACTGATCCAGAGTTGAGATATGCACAACAGAAAGTTGCTTGGCCAAAATCTTTTCTCTAACAAAGAAGACATCAATCTCCATATGTTGGGTATGACTATGGAACACAGGGTTTTGAGCAATGGAAACAACCCTTTGATTGTCACAGAACAGAACAAGAGTATTGAATGGGACTTGCAACTTTGTTAGAAGAGCATGAATCCAAGTTAATTCATGAGAAGTTTGAGCTAAACTGCGATACTCAGCTTCAGTACTTGACCTGGCTGTGACCTTTTTCTTGCGAGACCACCAAGATATTAAGTTTGGGCCAAGAAAGATAGCAGCCCCTGAGGTAGAACGCCTGTCATCTACATCATAAATGCACGAAGGACCAAGGGCTATGTAATAAGAGCAGCTTGAAATAATAACCCATGAAATAAAGTACCCTTAAGGTACCTTAAAAAATTTTTAACCACTGTCAGTCCAGAGGTGCAGCCATAAACTGACAGACTTTGTTGACAGCGAAGCTGATTTCAGGTCTAGTGAGAGTAACATACTACAAGACACCAATCATTGATCTGAACAGAGTTGGATCGTGAAAGACATCAGCACCATGTCTAGATTATGCACCTGTTATTTCAGGTCTAGTGAGAGTAGCAAACTGACAGACTTTGTTTGGCTCGTTGTTCTGTTCTGGTTGTTCGTCTGTTCTTCTACAAACTCGTTGTCAGTTGATCCATGGCTTCCGCTTCTATGAATGTGGTTTCGCAATCATTTCCGAACTCCATAGCTGAGAAATTAGATGATTCAAACTACCTTCACTGGCGTCAACACGTTGAACCAGTTCTTAAATCCCACAAGCTGCGGCGATTTGTTGTAAATCCTTTAGTTCCCCCTCGGTACCTCACAGAAGATGATCGAGTGGCTGATAGGGTTAATCTTGAATATGAAACGTGGAATGTTCAAGATCAAACACTCCTGGTTTGGCTTCAGTCAACTCTTTCCAAGTCTGTTCTATCAAGAGTTCTTGGTTCAAATCATTCTTACCAAGATTGGGAGAAAATTGATGAACATTTCAGCCTTCACACTAAGTCTCGTGCTCGTTAGTTATGCACTTCAATGCATTCAGTCACTCTTTAAGGTAAAACTATTGAGAATTACTTGAGAAAAATAAAAGGATATGTTGATGAGCTTGCTGGAGTTGGGGTACCAGTCAGACATGAAGAGTACGTTGATGCTCTACTTGAAGGGCTTCCCTCTGATTATGCTTCGGTTATTTCAGTTATTGAAGGGAGTAAAACACTGAGAGAAGAAAAATGAGAGAGAGAGAGTTAGTGAGAGAAACACTGGGTGGGTGAGAGTCCAAAGTAGGAACAGGTACAGAACGAACAACTCTTCGTTCAGGTCAGGGCAGCAATCTGCAATCTTAGTGGAACAACATAGAGGTGACATAAGGCGAAGAAACTGGAGGGATGATGAGGATGTCACATCCTTTTACTTTACTCGTTTTCCTGAAGACATTGGGGAAAAGGAATTATGGATAGAATTCAAGAGATGGGGGGATGTTAGGGAAGTCTACATTGCAAAACATAGGAACAAAAGTGGTCGCAGGTACGGTTTTGTTCGTTTCAAAAGGGTTGATAACATCGGCTTTTTGGAGCGACAATTGGATAGTCTGATCATTGGGGGTCTGAAATTACATGCAAATCTACCCAAACATGGAAGGACCCGTCAATCGACAATAGCAGAGGGAGTGGGGACCCATTACAAGCAGGGAGAGGATGGAGTAAAGCTTAAAGGAAAAGAAAAAGTAGGCGAGTGGCAGAACATAGTGTTAGAGAAGGATATAGCTCGTCCCCGACGTGGTCCTTTATCACATCTTCAGCCCAAGAGGGTCTCTTATGCACAAATGGTTCGGGCGAAGGAGCGGATGACACCTTCTCACTCTACAATTCAAATAACTGTCCCTTTGGAGAAAAGAAAATGGTTCAGTGATGCCTGGGTTGGTCGTTTAAAGAAGATAGCGATGTTTGACAGATTGGAGGAAGAATTCATGTGGGATGGGGGAGAAGATATTAAGCCCAAGTACTTGGGCAACGATATGGTGCTTCTATCGGGCCTCAGTGATGTAAAGGCCGAGGAGTTGAGTAGGGGTACAATAGACGGCGATCTGTCCATGTTCCATTCTCTGGAAAAATGGAGTCCTTCGTTGAGGTCGGGGTTTAGGTTGGTGTGGGTCCTTTGCTGGGGCATTCCACTTCATGCCTGGGACATGGAGAATATCAATAAAATTGTGGTAGGGGTGGGTGACGTTGTGGATGTGGATGACAATACTGAGGACCTCCAACGCCTGGACAGAGCTCGGGTTCTCATTAAAACCCCGTGGCCTCCTCTGATTAACCACAAGGTGGTGGCATACATTAACAATATAGAGTACTGTATTTTTATTGCAGAGGAGACGGGAAACTGTGCATGTAGGTGCAACTGCAGCTTTGATAGATCATTATCCGACGTGGTAACGTCCGAGGACAGTAGCTCAGAGTTACTCGAGCTTGCAGAGGAGGTCTCGGTGGTTGCGGAAACTCCGGAGACAGCCATGGCGAAGGTTGGGGAGAGAGAAGAGCATCTCGAAAGGGAAGAAGGTAAAGAAGGAACCAATGGTCTTTGTCCAGAACCAGAACTGGAACCGCTGGGCAAAACCAGGCAGAACAGTGTGCAGATGCCAGAGGCAGGAACCAGCGGTCTTTGTCCAGAACCAGAACTGGAACCGCTGGGCAAAACCAGCCAGAACAGTGTGCAGATGCCAGAGGCAGGAACCAGCGGTCTTTGTCCAGAACCAGAACTGGAACTGCTGGGCAAAACCAGGCAGAACAGTGCGCAGAAGCCAGAGGTACATCTCTTGGGTGGCGGAAACAAGCATAGGGAGCAGGAAAGTTCAGTCTGCAACAAGTGGGCAGCAGACATGGAAGAAGGGAGAAATAACGTGATAATGGAAAAGGATACCTCTGGTCCTGGTGTCAATGAGCAAGGAGAAAGCTCTGTGCTTGCTTTCCGTGAGATGGAGGTAGTAAATAGCCATGTTGAAGCAAGAAGCAAAAGTGGGGACCACCATCGGTCTCCGTGCCTTGGAAGTTAATGAGATAGGGTCAAAAGGTGGGTCAATGGGTCAGGTTAGGGACTGGGCAGCTACGGGACCCACAAATATTTGCTGTTGGGAAGGTTCTGGTGATAAGCAAGGGATGTTGGGCTTTAAACATAGTGGGCCAGACCCATATCTGAAGGTATACTCCAGAAATAAAGGGTGTAAAAAGGAAAAGGCAAAAATAAACAATTCTGAAGTTGATTTTGGGCCAGGCCTACAACAGTGTGTCAACTTAGGGAAGGAGGTTCAGAATCACGTAATTAATTCAGTAACTCCCCCTAAAACGGTGGGTAGTGATGGACTAAAAGGTTTAGTGGTTCTAGGAGAAAGACACACTAAAATTCTCTCTGCAGGCAAGGAGGGGAGAAGTCCTAAGCATGCAGTATGGGATAACCAACCCGAGAGGGATTGGGCCTTGGCAACTATGCTGGGTACAAGTTGCAGTGATCACAATATGGTAAAATTGATGGTTGACTTGGAGGTAAGAGATAGAAATGAGGTCTGCAAGAGGGGAAATAGTGAGGGTTTGTGATGAAGATTCTTTCATACAATGTAAGGGGTCTGGGGAGGGGAGTTAAATTGACATCAATTAGAAAAACGGTCCATAAAGAGAAGGTGGATATGTTATGTTTACAAGAAACTAAAAAGGAATCCATAGACAGAATGGTATGTCAAGCTTTGTGGGGTGATGATGATGTCAGTTGGGAATTCCAGACAGCTATTAATAGGGCTGGAGGACTTTTATGTGTATGGAGCAGGGATACTTTTAAACTAGAGAAGAAAATTTTGGGTAATGGATTTATATACATGGAAGGTACATGGGTTGCTGAGAATAGTAGAGTTTCGTTTGTGAATGTTTACTCGCCATGTGAGACAGCAGCAAAAAGAATTTTGTGGGAGGAAATCAGCGTGATAAGTAGTGGAAATATGGGGGGTTTTTGGTGTGTCATAGGCGATTTCAATAACATAAGAAGACAATCGGAGAGAGTGGGCATATGTCACAAGAATTCTGATGCAGGAGTTATATCAGAATTCAATGAATGGTTAGCAGAGTTAGAGTTGGTAGAGGTGCAGAATGTAGGGAGGAAATTTACATGGTACAGACCTAATGGGACAGCGAAAAGTAGGTTGGACAGAGCTTTTGTATCTGAGGATTGGCTGGTTAAGTGGCAAGGTACTTCGCAGCTCACGCTGGATCGCAACTTTTCCGATCACTGCCCCATTCTGCTGTCAGTATCTACTGCAAATTGGGGCCCTAAACCTTTCAGGGTGCTAAATTGTTGATTTGAGGATAAGTCATTCAGAAAGGTGGTCACAGATGGATGGAATTCAACCTTGATTCCTGGATGGGGAGGGCACGTATTAAAAGAAAAACTCAAGAGAACGAAACAGATTCTCAAAGAGTGGAATAAACAGCAATTTGGAGACACTCAACAAAGATTAGTTAAAGCAGAAAGGGATCTGAATAAACTAGAGATGGAAGGTGACTCTAGACAGCTCGACGAGGATGAATTGAGGATGAGGAAAAAACTGCAGGAAGAGTTTTGGGTAGCAGCACAATCACACGCCTCAATTCTTAGGCAGAAGGCCAGGAAAAGGTGGATTAAAGAAGGGGACTGCAATTCTAGGTTTTACCATTTGATAGTCAACTGGAAGCGCAGGAAAAACCAGGTCAAAGGAGTTTTTGTTGATGGTTGTTGGGTGGAGGAACCTTGTAGGGTAAAAGAAGAAATCAGATCGTATTTTAAAAGGAGGTTTGATGAACCAATGCAAGAGAGACCGAGGCTAGATGGAGTCAATTTCAAGACTATCGTTCAACAACAGAATAATATGCTGGTGGCAAGGTTTGATGCGTCTGAAGTGAGAAATGCAGTATGGGAATGTGGGAGTGACAAGAGTCCAGGACCGGATGGTCTAAACTTTAAATTCATTAAGGAATTTTGGGAAGTTCTTAAACCCGATTTCCTTCGATTCTTGGATGAATTTTTTGTGAATGGAACTTTTCCAAAGGGTGGTAACGCTTCTTTTTTAGCCTCGATTCCCAAAGTTCATGATCCAGTTAGCTTAGATGAATATCTTCCTATTTCTTTAATAGGCTGCGTGTATAAAATTGTGGCTAAGTTGCTGGCTTCAAGATTAAAGAAGGTGCTGCCAGGGGTAATAGACATCCGTCAATTTGCTTTCATTGAGGGGAGACACCTACTGCAGAGTGTTCTTGTAGCTAATGAAGTGATTGATGAGGCTAAACAGAGAGATAGGAGTTGCCTTGTCTTCAAAGTAGACTATGAGAAGGCCTATGATTCAGTCAGTTGGGATTTTCTAATGTATATGATGAAAAGGTTGGGTTTTTGCTCAAAATGGATCAGCTGGATGGAGGGTTGCTTGAAATCAGCAACAGTTTCTATTCTGGTCAATGGGAGCCCAACAACACAATTTATACCACAAAGAGGACTAAGGCAAGGTGACCCACTTGCTCCTTTTTTATTCAACATAGCAGCAGAGGGTCTTTCACGCCTCATGAGGGAAGTGCAGAATAAGAACTGCTATGAAGGATATAAGGTTGGAATGGAAAATGTGGAGATTAGCCTCTTACAGTACGCAGATGATACCATTTTCTTTGGGGCTGCAACGGTGGATAATGTGCATACTATCAAAGCAATTTTTAGGAGCTTTGAATTAGTGTCGGGATTTAAGATTAATTTCGCTAAGTGCAGCTTTGGGGCTTTCGATGTGAATCCTTCATGGATTGAGAGTGCTGCTGCTTATCTGAATTGTAGAGTGTCGTCTGTACCTTTTTCCTACTTGGGGGTCCCTATTGGTGCTAATCCAAGACGGGGTGAGACTTGAGTTCCGTTAGTTGAGAAATGCGAGAAAAAACTAGCTAAGTGGAAACAAAAATACCTCTCGTTCGGGGGTAGAGTGACTCTTATAAAGTCAGTCCTTAACTCGATCCCTATATTCCTTTTTTCTTTTTTCAGGATACCTAAGGTGGTGGACAAGCTGGTGAGGCTGCAGAGAAGATTTTTATGGGGGGGTGATGATGATAAGGAGAAGATAGCTTGGGTGAGATGGTCCGAGGTTTGTCAACCAAAGGAAAAAGGTGGTTTGGGTATTAAAGATCTTGTGAAGTTTAACATGGCTTTGCTTGGAAAGTGGAGATGGAACCTTTTCCATAACAACGGGGAATTGTGGGCAAAAGTGTTGGAGTCTAAGTACGGAGATTGCAGGTCGTTGGATGTGTCAACAAGACTTCGGTGTGAGTCTATTTGGTGGAAGGATTTGAGTAGTACTAGTAATTCACAAGAAGAGGAGGGTTGGTTTAGAAATCACGTTAAATGGCAACTAGGTGCGGATCTAGGGTACTGTTCTGGGAGGATGATTGGAAGGAGGCTGGTACTACTTTGAAGACGAAGTATCCTAGACTATTTTTAATCTCTCAGCAACAGCAACACAGTGTTCAGCAGACGGGAACTGTATCTCAAGCAGGATGGGAATGGAGATTTAGGTGGAGGAGGTGCTTCATGGAGGGAGACATTGCAACAGCCATAAAATTTATTGAAGAGGTACAGGATACACACCTGCAACATCAGCTGCAAGATTCTTGGAGATAGGAGGGAGATCCGAGTGGGAAATACTTAGTGGGAAGTGCATACAGATTGCTAAATATGGAGGCAAGTACACAGCATCAGCAGGAGGTTTTCAAAGAAATGTGGAAGCTAAGAATCCCTAGCAAAGCATTGTGCTTTTCCTGGAGATTGTTGAGAGATAGGTTACCCACTAAGAAGAATTTATATAGAAGGAATGTACAACTGGTTGATAACAGGTGTCCTTTTTGTCAGCATGCTGAAGAGGACGTGTCACATGTTTTTTTCAGTTGCCCCAAGGTTATGCCGTTGTGGTGGGAATCAATGAATTGGATTAACATTCAAGGGGTACTTCCAATAAGTCCAAAAGAACACTTCTTACAGCATATGTACTGTGGTCCTAATGATATCCTTACTAACAGATGGCAGATTTGGTGGATAGCATTGTCTTGGTGCATTTGGTATCACAGGAATCGGATTGTGTTCAACGGTGCTACTTTCAATGGCCAAAAGCTGATGGAGGATGCTTTATTTTT
>QARZ01040775.1:10555-91189 GCA_013407115.1 Glycine latifolia | reverse complement strand
AAAAAAAAAAAATTTCAGTTATTGAAGGTAAGAAAAGAACTGCTTCTATTGCTGAAATAGAGGCCCTGCTCTATGGTCATGAGACTCTCCTCAACCATTACAACAAAGAGACTCAGGTGCTGAGTTCTCCTCATCCAAATTCTAAAATTTGTTGTTCAACCCAATAATCTTCCTAGTGCTATACATACTAATTCTCCCTTTCCTGGTGGGGATCCAGCTAGCACTATGATAGAAACTGGACCAAAAAGAGACGAAAGAGAGAATATTTATTGAAAAAGATAGCAGTTACAGCAGCTACAATGTCAGCAGAGAAGAGAATACAGAACTTTATTGATCTATGGAGAATACTCCAGCTGATACAAAGTGAATTCGAGGTTCACCACCCTCCTATTCCTTTTCTTCCTCCCTTTCCTAAACTCCCTACCCTTATTTATACTTTCCCTCCAATCTGATAACTAATAGTTAGTTGTAACTAATTATTAGTTATCCTAACAGATAACCACTAACAGCTTACCTTCAAGGGACCCTCCTAGAGTATGCTTATCTCCATCTTCTGTCTCTATCAATACCCCCCCTTTCAAGATGGCCCTTGTCCCCAAGGTCCAGTTGAGGAAAATCTTTCCATTTGATGAGTATTTCTTGTCTGCCATCTGCTGAAATTCTACTATGCATGATTTTCTCTAGTCGAACCTTATACGATCCTCACATAAAAAGGAAAATTCCCCTTAAGCTAAAAGGAATATTCTATAGAACAGCTGTAAGATCGACAATGTTATATGAAGCGGAATGCTGGCCAGCACATAGGCAACATGAGCACAAAATAGGGGTAGCAGAAATGAGGATGTTAAGGTGGATGTGTGGTTATACGAAGATGGATTAGATAAGAAATGAGGATATTTGACGAAAGGTAGCAGTAGTTTCGGTGTGTGAAAAGATGAGGGAACCTAGATTAAGATGGTTTGGGCACGTTATGAGATGACCACTGGATGCTCCCGTTAGAGCAATAGTTTCTTACCAAGAGCTCAATACAAAGAGAGGTAGAGGTTGACCGAAACTCACCTGGAGAAAGGTAGTTAAACAAGACCTAATAGAGTGAGATATAGATTGGCGGATGGTGTGTCTTAGGACGGAGTGGAGAAAAGTTATAAGCTTGGTGGAGGGTTAAACCCATTAGTATGTCTATGTTCCAATCGTTCCCTTTTTTTTTTTAGTTCTTTTCCTCTTCATTTCTCCCCTCCTCCTTTCACCCTTCTTTTATTTTAAGCTTATTTTTCCTTTCTTTGTCTTATTTTCCCTTTTTCTTCTCATCTCCCTTTCTCTTTCTTTGTCTTATTTCCGATCTATCATTGGGATCATCTACCACCGAGCCCAATTAACTTGGGTTAAAGGTGGTGTTGATGTTGAACCTTATACGATCCATAAAACCTTGGGCTCAACTTCTCATTTGGTTTCTTTGCCAAAGATTTCATTCTATATGGCTACAGCTTCAAAAAGACCCAGTCTCCTTCATTAAACTCTAGCTCCCTCAACAATTCCTGTTGCTGCAGGCCTTGGACTTCTTGGAAAACCTGCTCACACTCTGCCAATACCTTCCCTACTGAACCAGGGATTTCTTCTGCCCTTCCTTCTCCTTCTACCGCTTTTAATCCACCAGCAGACCCTAATCAGCTTCCACCAGGCGCTGATTTCAACCAGACGCTGCATTCCCCTTGTTTCTTCCCAGCAAATCGCTCCCAGGGCTGTGGGTTGCAGGTGCTTGCTTCTCCCATGCCACTACTAGCCTCTGCAACATGGCTTCGATGGCACCCAAACGTGATTCTACCGCTTTGTGATTCGATTCCATCACCTCTCGATTTTCTTCCATAGCTCTTTCGATCGCCTCCATTCTTGCATCCATTTTGTTGCTGGTTTTCGACCCCATCACCCTCCTCACAGCCCCAAGATCTGGAGCTCTGATACCAGTGATAGAAACTGGACCAGAAAGATAGATGAAAGAGAGAATCTTTCTTGAAAAAGATAGCAATTATAGCAGCTACAATGTCAACAGAGAAGAGAACACAGAACTTTATTGATTTATTGAGAATACTCCAGCTGATACAAAGTGAATTCGAGGTTCACCACCCTCCTATTCTGTTTCTTCCTCCCTTTCCTAAACTCCCTACCCTTATTTATACTTCCCCCCAATCTGATAACTAATAGTTAGTTGTAACTAACTATTAGTTATCCTAACAGATAACCACTAACAGCTTACCTTCAAGGGACCCTTCTAGAGTACGCCTGTCTCCATCTTCTGTCTCTATCACACTACTTGGATTCCAGATTCTGTAGCAAGTTTTCATGTAACTGGTGAGTCACAACACATTAAGCAGTTCAATCATTTTTATGGTCCTGACCAGATATTCATAGGAAATGGTGAAGGTTTGAGTATCAATGGTGCTGGTTCTTCTTCCTTTATGTCTCTTAATGATAATCTTTTTACTTTTAAACTACAAAAATTGTTGCATGTTCCCTCAATCTCGAAAAATCTGCTATGTGTAAGTCAGTTTGCTTAAGTTTTTTTTTTTTTTATCGGCAAAAGTAGTATATATATATAAAAGATATAAAAAGGATAAACAGTACAAGAAGTACTAAAAAAGAACAGAAGAAAAAACAGAACAAGACCTCATTTCTGTCGTGTGAAATCTTAGTAGACAAATAAAGTTCTGCTTCAAGGTTCTGTTGGAGCTGATGGTGTGTACTATTTTCAAAATATCAAGCTCCAGCACATCTCCTCATCTGTTATCTACTTTAGTTTCAGCATCAGCAAACAGTCTGTCCAAAATGTCCACTGTTTTAAATAAAAGTTCTAATGTTTCTTCTAATTCTGCTATTTCTTTTCCTAGTCCAGTCAGCCTTTGGCATGCGAGGTTAGGGCATCCAAATAATCATGTAATCAAGCTTGTTCTCAACAGTTGTAACATTTCTCCATCAAATAAAATTGTTTCAGATTTCTGCTCCTCTTGCTGTATGGGAAAGTCTCATAGATTACCTTCTCATTCTACTACTGTTTACTCTCCTTTGGAGCTAATATTCACAGATCTGTGGGGACCCTCTCATCTAACCTCTTATGCTGGATATAAATACTATGTATCCCTTATTGATGCTTTCTCCAGGCACACTTGGTTGTTTCCTATAAAGTCCAAAGCTGAAACTGTTTCTATTTTTCAGTCCTTCAAATCTTTGGTTGAGTTGCAACTTAATACTAAAATCAAGAGTGTTCTATCTGATTGGGGAGGTGAATACAGACCTTTCTCTACCCTTTTAACCTTCCTCACACTCATCATCAAAATGGTGTGGTTGAGAGAAAACACAGACATATATTGGACTTGGGACTTACCTTGTTGCATCATGCTTCTTTACCTCTTCAGTTCTGGGATTATGCCTTTAATACAGCTGTTTACCTAATTAATAGGCTCCCTACCGCCTCTCTTAACTTTGCTATTCCTCTCACCACTCTGTTTCATAAGGACCCTAACTTTAAATATCTTAAAACCTTTGGCTGTGCCTGTTTTCCTCTACTAAAGCCTTATCATGCTCACAAATTTAATTTTCGGTCTCAAGAGTGTTTGTTCTTAGGGTATTCTAATTCTCACAAAGGTTACAAATGTCTGTCTTCATCTAGCAGAATTTATATCTCTAAGGATGTGCTATTCAATGAGCTGAAGTTTCCTTATCTGACTTGTTTCCTTCATGCACTAATTCTGTCAAAGATTTAAACTCATATTTCAGTCTGACTCCTAATCTGTCTCCACCTCCTGTGCTGTCTACACATCTCTACATTCTCAGGTTTCTCCATCTCAGTCTCCATCTGCTCCTTCTGTACCTCCTGGTTTTTCCCCTATATTTGTTCAGCATCCTACTGTTCCTTCACCTGTGTCTCAACCAGTTACTGCTTCTGGTTCTATATTTGTTCTTCATGCCTCTTCAGAGGTTGTTGCTGTCACTGAATCCTCCTCTGATTCTGATCCAGCACCTAACTCAAATCTTGGTAACACTCATCCTATCAAACAGGGTCCAAATCTGGTATTCATAACCCTAGATTACACCCTTCATTGTTTCTTGTTCATTTTGAGCCAAAATCTTTGAAATAGGCCTTGGCAAGTTCAGACTGGCTTGCTGCCATGCAACAAGAGTATAATGCTTTTGTTTCAAAATAAAACTTGGGATTTAATTTACTTACCATCTAATAGAAAAGCTATTGGTTGTAAGTGGGTGTTTAGAGTGAAAGAGAATGCTGATGGCACCATTAACAAGTACAAGGCCAGGTTAGTAGCCAGGGGTTTTCATCAAGTTCAAGGTTTTTGATTTTCATGAGACATTTTCTCCTATTATTAAGCCTATTGCTATTCGGATCGTTCTTACTCTTGCTCTCTCTCATGGATGGAAGTTATTTCAACTTGATGTGAATAATGCTTTCCTTAATGGGTTTCTTGAAGAATCTATGTATATGACACAGCCCCCTGGTTTTGAAGCTACAAATAAATCCTTGGTCTACAAGCTTAACAAAGCTCTCTATGGTTTAAAGCAAGCTCCAAGGCAATGGTTTGATAGACTAAAATTCACTCTAATTCAGTTTGGCTTTGTGGGAAGCAAATGTGATTCTTCTCTTTTTATCTACAATCATCAAATGCATGTTTATCTTCTGGTTTATGTGGATGGTATCATTATTACTGGGAGTTCTACTATTCTAATTCAGCAGCTTACAAACAGACTGAAGAGTGCTTTCTCTCTCAAGCAGCTTGGGCATTTGGATTATTTCTTGTGTCTTGAGGTCAAGTACTTGCCCAATAAATCCATTATGATGACTCAAAGCAAGTATATTCATGATTTGTTACACAAAACCCACATGGCTGAAGCTCACCCTATTTCTTCTCCCATGGTGTCTAATTGCAAGCTGTCCAGGCATGGTCCTGATCTTTTTCATGATCCTACTCTATTCAGGTCAGTAGTAGGTGCATTGCAGTATGCTACTCTTACCAGACCAGAAATTAGCTTTGCTGTAAACAAAGTTTGTCAGTTTATGGCTGCACCTCTTGACTCTCATTGGGCAGTGGTTAAAAGGATTTTAAGGTACCTTAAGGGCACCTTATTTCATGGGCTTTTGTTTCAATCTGCTTGCATCACTCACCCACTGATTCTTCATGCTTTCTGTTATGCTGATTGGGTGTCTGATGTGGATGACAGGCATTCCAATCCAAGCATTCATGCCTTGGTCGTCAACAGTTCCACTTTTGGATCTGCTATATTTCTTGGCCCAAATTTAATTTCTTAGTGGTTTCGCAAGCAAAAAGTCACAGCCAGGTCCAGTACTGAAGAGGAAAACAGAAGTTTAGCTCAAACTTCCACAAAGCTAATGATGGACTCCAAAATTGAAGCAAGTCTTGTTTGCCCTGATCTTCCTTGCAATGGAACTCAATCTTCAATTCACTCAAAACAGAGTAGGGAACTCTCTCCTTGAATGGGGTTGTTTATGTTTTCTAAGTTCAGAAATGAGTTATGGAAGAAGAATAGAAATGGATTGGGGATGACACCATGGAATAGGAATTCCAATAAGTCTTGCAAGAATCACCACAATAGCTCAGAAGCCATTGATAAGAAACAAGAAGTTCTTGACTAAGAACAAAGGGAGAAAACTCTCACCAACAATTCAGCAATTGTATTAATCATCCAAAGATCCTTTACATTCAGTTTTTGGGACCTTATATAGGCCACGAATTATTAAGCTAATTAACCCTAAATGAAATGTAAATAAGTGACCTTTGGCTTCCAAAAACTGTGCAGTAACCATCTGAAATTGATATAATCGATTAATTCGCTTTGGTAATCGATTAAATCAGTAAGAAACTGAAAATAATTGATTAAAGCAGTAAGGTTATACTTCCTGCTTTCAACTGGTTGCCTGGTAATCGATTATTTCGACGAAATAATCGATTAAGGCAGTAAGGCTATGATTCCTGAATGCTTCTAAACATCCTGTAATCGATTACCAAGCCCAAATAATCGATTAAAGCAGCAACTACTTATTTACAAATGTTTTATTGAATTTCTCTTAACAAGTGCTGGAATTTATTGAACTAAAGTGGACTTGAGACACCAAAATCCAGCTCTTGTCGTCCTTGATAAGGTTTGTAACTTCATGCTTGCCCAAATTGGCTTGAATATGGTCTTGAAGTGCTTCAGTCCTAGCTCTTGTCATTGGTCCTATGAAGCTCACCAAAGGAAGTGCTTCAAGCTCCCCTTCTAGACCTTTGGCTTGACTTGGACCTCCATCAGCTAACTTGGGTTAATGCTCTTCTAACAGAATTACAAGTCTTCTTCACAACACCTGTTCTGTTTTGTGATAATCAAAGTGTTGTGTCTATTGCTCACAATCCTGTTTTTCACAGTCGAACAAAGCATATGGAAATTGATGTATTCTTTATCAGAGAAAAAATTCTGGCCAAACAGCTTTCAGTTGTACACATTCCAGCTCTGGATCAATGGGCTGATGTGCTGACCAAGCCTCTGTCCTCAACAAGATTTAAGTTTCTTAGGGGCAAACTCAATCTGAAGAGTGTTTCTCCTGAAAACTCTTCCCCTTGAGTTTGAGGGGGGATACTAGAATATCTATTTAAACTGTAAAAACAGTTTTGTATTATGCTTTGTAAGTGCTGTTAGCTTTTGCTAACAGCAACTCTCTTTGTTAAGGTCTGTTAGCCTTTGCTAACAGCACCTCTGCACATTAGGTAGTCATTTAATTTTCTGTTAGGTAGTTAGTTAGTTTCTGAACAGAGGGTTATATATACCTCACTTGTAACTAATCCTATCTAACTTTTCTAAACCAGAAATAGAATCTCAGTTCAGTTCATTTTGTTTTCTCTCATCTATTATCTCTCTCACTGTTCTAAATATCGGAATCAAAGGCCGGAAATGTAATCAAATGCGCCGGAATAGTGGGGGGCTCAAATGCAGTTTGGCGCACAAGGGAAGGGCCCATGAGAGAGTGTCAAAGCTCTGATGAGGTTGTTGTCACCACCATTGTGTAGATCGATGGACAGCAATGCCTATGGAGGGGTCATTAGACGGAAAGGTCGCCAGATCAGCGGCTTCCGAAAAAGGAGAAAAATAGTCGAAAAGAGGGACGGAGAGCAGAAAATTCCACTGGAATGTGGAAACCGATCGCCAGAAGACGAGTGACAAGCAGAAAGGTCCACTAGGGACAGTAGGTCCCCAGTGGAGCACGATTTTCATTATTCCCCTATCAAGAATAACCTGCTCTAATACTATGTAAGAATTATTTATAGTTATGTGTATCAAACCACACGAAATACTCTTATTATATTGAATGAAATTTACAAAATAATGAGTAATAATGGGCATAATCCCATACTAATCTGCTGTAATTAAACCATATGAAATTTGCAAGTGGCAACACTTGCTATTCCTCCTTGTTGTTGTGTTCCTCCTAGCTCCGCTCACCAAAAATCATCATCCACTCAAGTTTGCACCAATGAGCACTTTGTCTCTCCAATCTCTACCTTTTCTATGCAGTTGTGACACAATAGGAAATGTTTTGATGCTGATAACTTTGTCGCTTTTGACTAGTGCTCAAGCAACTAAATTGTCTCTAGCAGCTTTTAGGTATTCTACAAGGCTTTCTAGCCCAATTGAAATGAAATCTAATAAGGGCTAATTTGGAGTTTTCTTGATGATATGGCTATATTTTATTGATGTTAGGTATTTTGTGTTTAATTCTAGCCAAATGCGTTATGCATATGATTACAAAATCAAATATCAAGCATCCAGTGCTGAGTTTTGAGTGATTTGGACAAGTTTTTAGTCATTTCACTTATGAATGGATGATCTATTTGTGTGCAAAACCAACCCTGAAACAAGCAATTCAACCACATTGGAACTAATAAGCTAAAAAAAAATATCGTATTAGATTTGGCATCATTCAGTTGCGAAACCACGAACTGTTAAGTTTAATTTTATAATGCAGATGCCTTTAAACAGAACAAATTGAACTGATGAACAACTATACTTTGTAAGCCATACCTCCCCCAAGGCATACCTTAGATTATAATGTATTACGGTATGAAGTATTCCAAATAAGAAGCTTTAAATTTAGAATGCTTCCGAACCATAGCTTTAAAAATGATATTTTGAAAGTAAAGCCCAGTAAGCAAAAAATAGAACCAAAACACACCTTTAAACCGATCATCAGGATATACAGGAACATCAAAATATATCAATCCCCGGCTGTAAAGACCCTTTACAACATCAGGATCAAACAGGATAAACGAATTTGCTTCCTCCTTACATACTTTATCTATCATGGCCATTTCCTCTTCTGAAAGTTTCTATAAAGGCAGAAGACAACACAAAAAAGAAAAAGTGAATACATAAAGTTATTCTTATTTCCAAATTAACACAATGAACAACATTATTGTAAATGAACAACATTATTCCAGACTTCACCTTAAATTCTTCCAAAGTAAAGTTCACCAGACAAACTCCCCACCAAGGTTCAATTGGAAAATCCACAGGTTGTGTTGGTAAAAGTTCTTTTGCAATTGACTTGTTCAGTTTCCACATAATTTTCTGGATACTCCAAAAAGCATAAATGACGAGTAAGGCAAGAATATATAAAATCATTCTCCAGTTTAAGACAAGGAGCAACAAAGTCTTTGATATGAAATTAAAATTTATGAGAAACAAAATGAAAGTCTGGTCAAAAGCATATAATTCAGAAGAGTCAGATGAGGAAGATAATTATTAAGGTATATTATTCAGTTTAACATCTCTAGAAGCAATACCTTGCCTGATTAAGTGAAAGCAAGTTTTAAAAGGTAATATTGGCACTACAACTGGAACAGGTAATAAAACAACAACAGATGCATAGAATATCATGATGATACATGAAATCCAAGAATCAAACACAAATTTCTGTACACAGTATGGGAAAATCTATCCAGTACCTTAGATCTGCATTTGTTCATTATATCAATAAATTCATTTCTCCCAATTCCTGTAAGTCTTAAAGCGTCTGCTGCACTAAAATTTGGGATGCTGTCATAAGGTTGCTCTGCAAATAATTAAGACATGCAGAAAATTTTTAGGCCAGCTCATTTGCAAGCAAATATTTATTATGCATCTTAATTAACCAATAGCACACAAGTGAACTAGTACTAGATGAAGTTTTGATCAAGAAGAAAATATAAACTCCCATAGACTAAGTATTTATGATGTAAATACAATACTAAAAAACTAAATAAAACCAAATAGGAATATAGTCCTCTACACTAGCACAACTGTGTAGCTTAAGAAAATCCCAAAAGCATAAGCAGTTTGAATATTGTTAGATTATATGTAGTTTTTATATTATTGTATATTGTGTCTTCTCTCTCTGCTGTAGTCATCTGTCAAAGAGAAACAGCTTGTATTTTAACTCTTAATATATAAATATACTTCAGCTGTGTGTGAGTGTGTGACAAACTATTATTATGAAATATTAGTCTCAACTAATATATACAAAATATCATAAATATTATTATTGAGTCTCTTAGAGTATCTTAAATGAACTCTTAGGAGTGGTTAACATATTTTGTTATATTTCATCATCTGTTTCCTTATTTAATTAGGAATTCTATTGTTAGTAATAAATATAAATAAGGGGTTTTACACACACTCTTTCTGAATCCAAATATTTTTCATCACCGTCTCCTTGACCATCACACTGAGATTGTTGTGATTGAGATTGAGATTAACCCTAACACAAATCAATTTCAAATTATTCAGTCTCTATTTACTCTTTTCCTCACTCATCCTTCCTTACCTAAAAACCTTATATTTCAATATGATCTTAAAGTGCTACAACACTCTGTAGCCTATCCCATCACTATTCACTGCCAAATTACCGAGAATCTGGAACACCACCTTCATTCCATGATTATTTACTTTCTTCCAAAAATTATTCATCCCTCTTATATTGGTCTTCTTACACAGAAAGACCACCAATCCTGAATGCCAATGCTCAATAACAGTTGTTCTGACCAAATAGGCTTTTAGATCCACATCAGGTTTAAAAAATATTGTACAGAAACATCATCCCCAAGTTTACACACATATTATTCGGCTTTCTGTCTACTATACCATACATAATCACTACTAATCACACTTCACCATGTAGGATGAGTCTGCACCCACAATTTAGACAAGGTAGCATTTTCCTATGAACATGGGGAAGGAGTTTTACCATTTCAGAGACAATTTCCCTCACTTCAAAGGCTTACCAAGAACATTATATCCAATAGAAAAGTTTTTACAAGTCAACATTATACTTCTTACCAAATCAATCTGTATTATGAGCATAATTTTCAATTCAAGATCAAAGTAAATGACCAACGCTTCCAGTTCCAACCATTCAATTACAAAAGAACCCACAGTAAAAAATATTCTTACAAATACTATTCATTTGGTAGTCAACAATCTGGTTAAGAAGGCATGATTTTACAAATAAGTCACTCAATTGCAAGCTAAGCTATATGCAGCCAATATTAATCAGGTCTCATCATGAAGAGTAAGAATTGCAAACAAGCAAGTAAAAGTTACCGTTTCTCATTACTTCAAATATCATATCACAATAATATCTGAAAGGCGATACTCTCATTACACGGCAAATATACTCAGCCAGGTGATAGGGAAATAGCTGCAAGTGAAAAAACAAGTATATTAAATTCTGATACATTGCAACAAAAGCATATGAGCACACTGCTTAATATCCAGGTTCTGAATTTCTTGTCTTATTGGGTTAGAGTACCCCTTAAACTCTATTTAACAAAATTTTGATTATAAAAGTATTGGAATATGAATCCTCTTTTTCATTCATGCAGAGTGAAACCCAAAGGTTTCATTATATATATACATTACAAACTCAAATACTCTAGAATATTCAACACAATACAACTAACTCAAATACTCTAGAATATTCCATACTCCCCCTCAAGTTGGGAGATATATATTAATCATTCCCAACTTGCTAATCAAATCCTCAAAGGTGAGCTTGTGTAATCCTTTAGTAAGAATATCCACCGTCTGCTCTTTGGTAGGTATATATGACAAACATACACTACCATCCTCCAATTTTTCTTTGATAAAATGACGATCAACCTCCACATGTTTAGTTTTGTTATGTTGAACTGGATTTTGAGCAATACTGACAGCAGCCTTATTATCACAATACAATCTTTTTTTTTTATCAGCAAAGATAATATATATATATATATATATAGAGATAAAAAACAGTACAAGAAGTACTAAATAGCATACAACCTAGCAAGAACAAAAGTAGAACCTAGGTAGCTTAAAACATGAAAAAAGCCAACTGAGTTCTGACTTAAGACTAAGGCAATGAACATAGAAAATACATCTTAAGCCTTCCCCCCCCCCGAAGTACAAAAGTCATCCCTAAATTGGTAGACCAGAAATGGAAAGGAAAGTTAAAACCAGCCTCCAAGTTTTTTAGCCAAGACCAGCATATAAATAACGCATCATCCATCAATTTATGTCTATTGAAGCTCTCATTTTGGAAAATGATCGTGTTCCTATGACACCAAATGGTCCAAGTCAAAGCTGCCCACCAGATCTGCCATCTCTTCATGCTGAAACCAATATCACAATAGAACAAGTGTTGAGTGAAGTGTTCTTTCGGGATTACTGAAAATACACTTACAATATTTACCCACGACATAGATTCCCACCAAAGCGGCATAATTCTATCATAGCTGAAGAATAAATGTGACGCATCCTCATCCTTATTCCTGCAGAAAGGGCAAAGAGTGTCGTTGAGTTCCACATTTCGACTACTCAAGTTCATCTTAGATGGCAGTCTGTCCTTGCACAGCCTCCACGCAAAACATAAAGCTTTATTAGGTATATTTATCTTCCACAAGTCCTTGAACACATCATCATGATGATATGTACCATTCGTTTCACTGTCAATAAAGCTGTAAGCACTCCCCACAGTGTATATTCCACTCAAATCAGCCATCCAGATCCAAGTATCTTGTTGCTGTAAATGTATAACCGAGTCTTGAATATCTTTCATAAAATTTACAGCTGATTCAACCTCCCCTTCCATAAAATTTCTTCTCCACCTAAGCTTCCATTCCCATCCAGATTGTGTTATTATACCCATATGGTGGATGTAATGTTGTTGTTAATGAGAAAGTTGAGACAATCTTGGATACCTCTCCATCAAGGACATCCCATCATTTTTCCACCCATCCTCCCAAAACAGTATCTTAGAACCACATCCCACTTTCCATTTTAACCCATCTCTAAGCCATTGCCCCACATCATTGGAATTACCTAATAAACTGAGATCCCTCCACCAAATGGATTCGCTGCCAGATCTTCTAGACCCAAATAAGCTCCTCCAGCCACCATATTTTGAATCTATAACTTGTGCCCATAAATCATCCTGCTGGTGGAACATGTTCCAATACCATTTTCCAAGTAAAGCAAGGTTAAACTTAGTTAAATCTTTAATTCCCAAACCCCCAAGCTCCTTGGGTTTGCAAATCAAATCCCATCTTACCCAAGCAATCTTTTTTTGATCAACATTTCCACCCCACAAAAACCTCCTCTGAATTCGCTCCAGGCAAGATATCACCATCTTCGGCACCCTGAAAAAAGAAAAAAGGAATATAGGGATTGAGTTCAAGATTGACTTAATCAAGGTCATCCTTCCCCCAAATGAGATATATTTCTGTTTCCACTTAGCTAACTTTCGCTCATATTTCTTGATCAAAGGATCCCATGTCTCAACACGTCTCGGATTCGTGCCAATAGGCACTCCCAGATATGAAAATGGTAGCGATAAACGTCTACAGTTTAAGTAAGAGGCAGCATTGTTAGTCCACTGCTCATCTATACCGAACACCCCGAAACTACTCTTAGCAAAATTTATTTTCAGCCCCAATATCAATTCAAAACTCCTTAACATCACCTTAATGGTTTTAACATTTTTCACCGAGGTTGCACCAAAGAAAATGGTATCATCAGCATATTGCAAGATGCTGATATCAACACATTTCTTCCCCACCTTATAGCCATCAAACATATTCTTTAGTTGAGCTTCTCTCATCATACCTGTGAGGCCCTCTGCCACAATACTGAACAAGAGTGGGGCTAGAGGGTCACCCTGTCTAAGGCCCCTGTGTGGTGTGAACTCAGCTGTGGGGCTTCCATTAACCAAAACAAATATCGAAGCTGATTTTAAACACCCTTCAATCCACATAATCCATCTAGAACAAAAACCCATCCGCTTCATCATGTATGACAAAAATTCCCAACTAACGGAATCATATGCCTTCTCATAATCCACTTTGAAAACAAGACAGCTTCCACTATTCCTTTTTGCCTCATGAACCACCTCGTTGGCTATGAGAACGCTATGCAACAAATGTCTTCCCTGGATAAAAGCTGATTGCCTGTGATCAATGATAAAAGGCAGCACCTTTTCAGCCTTGCAGCTAAAACCTTGGCCAATATTTTATAAACACAGCCTATTAGTGAAATAGGTCTAAAATCATTCAAGCCTTGAGGGTCATGAACCTTAGGAATTAGAGCTAAAAAAGATGCGTTGCTACCCTTCGGAATTATACCGTTTACATAAAATTCATCCATGAAACGAAGAAAATCAGCTTTGATAACCCCCCAGAATTCTTTGATGAATTTGAAATTAAATCCATCCGGCCCAGGGCTCCTTTCACTGCCACAAGCCCACACTGCCTCCCTTACCTCATTTGCATTTGATAGAGACCATCAGAAAGGACAGGACGAAAGCCATGTTCTTTGCACCAAAATAACATTAATAGAGATGACCTATTTAAACTCTATTTCACTATATAAAAAATAAAAATAGAAATTTGTAACTGTATTTCAGTTGTGTAAGCCAGACCTAGAACGACAGTCACAATAAATAAAAACTCGATCTGTAATAACGTTTTCTTCAAAAAGTTTATGTTTACACACTGAATTACTTTCACAGATGGTGCTCCTTTCACCCCAACATCGAAATATAATTTATTATAAAGCTAACAAATGAGCATGAAAAAGAGCCTTAGTAAAACAAGATGAATCTATAGAATCATACCCGTCAATCAACCCCAACACTGAATTACTTTCACAACACAATCTGACAGGTAGGGAATAAGAGATCTTCAATTCCTCAATAAGTCTTTTTAACCAAATTCCTTCACAAATACCATGGGCTAGAGCCCGAAATTCTGCTTCAGCACTGCTTCTGGCAACAACTGTTTGTTTCTTACTTCTCCAGGTCACAAGATTTCCCCAGACATAGGTACAATATCCTGAAGTAGATCTTTAGTCCATTGTCAAGCCAGCCCAATCTGCATTTGTATAGATTTCAATTATCCTCTTGTGTCCCTTTTGAAAGAACATTCCTCAACCAGGGGTGTTTTTGAGGCACTTGAGGATTCTATAAACTGCACTAAGATGTTTTTCCTTAGGAGAATGCATGAATTGACTAACAATGCTAACCGCAAATGCAATATCAGGCCTGAGTGTGAGATAAGTAGATCAACTTCCCCACCAACCTCTGGTATTGCTCTTTGTCAACTTCTTTCTCATCTTCAATTCCCAATTTAATATTAGGATCAACTGGAGTCTCTGCTGACTTTGCACCCAAGCATTCCTGTTTCTTGCAACAGGTATAGAATACATTTCTTCTGAGTTAAAGAAATTCTTGCCTTACTACGAGCAACCTCAATGCCAAGCAAATATTTGAGAACTCCAAGATCTTTTAGTTCAAACTGGTCAGCTAAACACTGCTTCAAAGAGCCTATCTCCTCACAATCATTTCTTGTGACAATTATGTCATCAATATAAACAATGAGAATAGCAATTTTGCCACCAATAGAGTGTTTATAAAATAGAGTGTGATCAGTCTGAGCTTGGAGGAATCCTCTTCTCTTCACAGCTTGAGTAAACCTCTCAAACCACTCTCTAGGGGATTGTTTAAGCCCATGGAGAGACTTCTTCAACTTGCATACTGAATCGTCTCCGTTTTCAAAACCAGGTGGTGGATCCATATAAACTTCTTCATGTAAATAACCATTCAAGAAGGCATTCTTTACATCTAATTGTTGCAATGGCCAATCAAGGTTGGCAGCAAATGATAGTAGAACTCGGATAGTGTTAAGTTTGGCAACTGGGGCAAATGTCTCTTGATAGTTTATCCCATGAGTCTGAGTGAATCCCTTAGCAACCAATGTTGCCTTGTACTTGTTGATGCTATTATTTGCATTAAATTTTATTGTGAATACCCACTTGCAACCTACTGTTTTCTTTCCTCTATGTAATGCTACAGATTCCCAAGTTCCATTTTTTTTAAGTGCATTCATTTCTTTGAAGATTGCATTCCTCCATTTTGGGTCATCAAGTGTTTCTTGGATGTTTTTTGGTATATTTGTACTATCTAAAATAGTGTTAAAAGCACGAAAAACTGGGGATAACTTTTCATACGAAACATGATGAGAAATAGGGTGAGCAGTACAAGATCTAGTACCTTTTCGAAGAGCAATAGGCACATTTAGGTCGGCTGCATCAGTGCATTCAGGTATTGGGTTGCTGGAACTAGGACTCGAGTCAGAATCCTGGCAGTCTAGAGAATCCTGAGGTGTTTTTCGTCTGCTGTAAATTTTTCCCATTTACCAGGAGGATCTCTAGTCTCTGGCACAGTAGCTCGCCCTATCTCCTGCACAATAACTCCCCCTGTCTCCAAAGACAAAGGTAAAACGACAGACTCATTTGGTTTCCAAGACTTATCTTCATTTACCCCAATAGACTCCCCCTGAAGAGAAGTCAAGGGAAAAAAGGATTGTGTCTCATAAAATGTGACATCCATAGAAACAAAAACCTTACGGAGTGAAGGTGAGTAACATTTGTAACCCTTTTGGTTAGGAGGATATCCTATGAAGACACATCGAATAGACTTAGGATCAAGCTTGGACCTTTGATGGGAAGGAACATGTACAAAGGACACACAGCCAAACAACTTGGGAGGAAGGGAAGAATGAACCCAAAAAAAAAAGAGAAAAGGTGTTGGTAAGACAAGATAAAGGTTAATGAAAATTTAGGACACGAGAAGGCATCTGATTGATGAGATATAATGCATGCAAGACAGCTTCCCCCCATATATATTTAGAGACGTGCATGATAAGCAAAAGAGCTCGAGCAACTTCAAGGAGATGTCTATTTTTTCTTTTAGCCACCCCATTTTGTTGAGGGCTGTTAGGACAAGAACTTTGATGGAGAATACCATACTAGGTGAGATAGTCTCCAAGAATAGAATTAAAATATTCAGTATCATTGTCAGTTCGAAGAATTTGGATAGAGGTCTGGAACTGAGTTTGAATCATAGCATGAAAGTTTTTAAAGGTGGATGCGGCATCAGACTTATCCTTTAAAAGATATACCCAACATACCCTAGAATGATCATCAATAAAAATAATAAACCAACGAGCACCGGAGATATTTTTGTCACAAGCTGGGCCCCATATATCACTATGAATCAAGGTAAATGGAGAAGAATCATGATGAACTCTAGGAGGATAAGAAACACGATGATGCTTTGCAAACTGACAAATATCACAAGAAAAAGAACTGGGTTTTTTATTGATAAATAAGTTTGGGAATAACTTCTGAAGATAAAAGAAATTTGGGTGTCCTAACCAACGATGCCACAACAAAACATCATTACAATCATCAGACAAAGATAATGAGTGGTGTGCAAAGATTTTTGTTTCATTAGGATCCTTTTCAAAATAGTAAAGCCCTTCTTCCTCTCAAGCATGGACAGAGAACTTCGCAACACAATTTAACTCAGATGTAAGTTTGCTGATAGAGATGAGGTTACAAGTAAGAGGGAAATGAAGGACTGAGTTCAGAAAGTTTAATGGATCCCTTTCCAGCAATAGTAGAGAAGTTGTCATCAGCTGTTCTTATTCGTAACAGTTGATAGTAAGGGGTATAAGAACAAAACAAGGTTGCATTACCTGTCATGTCATCAGAAGCCCCTGAATCAAGAATCCAACGATTACTACGATTAACATGGAACGTCGTACCTTGTTGAGCAACATGACTAGTTGCTTCATCAAATTGAGGCATCACTACTCAGCCTTAGAGATGAAAACACCATCAAAATTAGGAGAGCCACAAAGCTCCTCACTCGTATTATTAGAAGAGTCCATAAGTCACCTCAAACTAGAAGAGGGAAGGCCGATGAGGTGAACGGAAAAAATCGCGCTGCAAACGGACATCGGTAGGCCGAAAAATGGTGTCTGGAGTCAATGGTGGCCTTGTTTTTGCGATTGGAGATGACTAAATAGTGTTTCTGGGAAATGGCAGAGAAAGATGACTTAAGGATTTTTTTTTTTTAAATGGGCTTCGAGTTGCAGAACAATAACAGGAAAACTAGCTCTGATACCATATTGGAATATGAATTCTCTTTTTCATTCATACAGAGTGAAACCCAAAGGGTTCATCATATATATAGATTACAAACTCAAACTCTAGAATATTCCACACAATACAACTAACTCATACTCTAGAATATTCCACAAAAAGAAATGCCCCAAATCCTAGAAGTGGAAGTGGTAGTGTAGTAGCTATATCTGGCATTCATCAATCCAAGTACACAGATGAGAGTTTTTTTTTTTTACAAAATGACAAGTTAATATAGTTAAATTATTTACAATTAACTAAAATTGATCCTAAAACAAAAGAGAAACAAAGTCCAGTTTTCAATTACAATGTTGCAATTTTTGTTTTGAAGCATTAAAACTTCAATTTTCTCCCAAAAAATTTTATCTAAAATTTTGAGGGATACTTCGAGAAGAGAAGATTTTCCTAGAAGGAGATCTAAATGGTCATGTTGGTAAAAACAGTGGAGGTTTTGATAGGATTCATGGAGGTTTTGGCTATGGGACGAGAAATGAGACTGGAGAAAATGTCTTGAATGTTGCACTAGCCTATGATTTGATGCTAGTAAACTTTTTTTCGAAAAAGAGTCTCATCGTATCACTTATTATAGTAGCCAAAATTGTAGTCAAATTGATTTCTTTATGGCTAAAAGGGAAGATAGAAATTCTTTTATTGACTGCAAGGTCTACCCTGGAGAATGTGTGACGACACAACATAAGTTGGTAGTTCTAAAAGTTTGGTTCAACAAAGTTCTTAATTTGAGGAATAAGGATCAAAACTCAAGGATAAGATGGTGGAAGCTTAAAAAACTAAAAAAAACTATGTACCCCATTGCCTGGAGGCTCCACGTTATGCGCAGCTAAGGGGGAGGGAAATTGTACACAGTCTTACCTTTGCATATGCAAAGAGGCTGTTTCTGGATTCGAACCCATGACCAACAAGTCACCAAGACACAACTTTACCGCTGTGTCAGGGCTCGCCCTCAAATAGAGTTTAAGGAAAACATGTTGCATGAAGGACCGTGTGAGTTTATTGGAGAAGCTAATGAAATATGAAATAAGATGGTTGTATGTGTCCAAAATGTGGGAAGGAGGGTACTGGGTGAAAGCAAAGGAAACAAAGTCCTTACAAAGAAAACATGGTGGTGGAAGGAGAGGTGCAGGAGGCTATTAAACAGAAGAAGAAATGCTTTAGATCTTTGCATAAATGTCCCAATGATGAAAATTTGCAAAAGTTTAGAGAAGCGAGGAAAAATGCAAAGAAAGCTGTGCGGGAAGCTAGAGGCAAGGTTTTTGACGATTTGTATAAAAATCTTAGGAATAAGGATGGTGAAAAAGGTATTTAGGAACTTGCTAAAATGAGGAATAAGAATAGTAAAGACCTCACCCAAGTTAGATGTATCAAGGATGAAAATCAAAAACTTTTGGTAAGAGATGAAGATGTAAGTGAAAGATGGATGAACTACTTTAACAAACTTTTTAATGGGGATGGGGATAAAAATGAGGCGGAGTTGGAGGACGTTTCTGATGATCTGAATAAAAGATTTGTGCACAAAATTAAGACACTTGAGGTTAAGAATGCTTTGAAGAAGATGAAGTATGCTTGTGCCTATTTACAAAAACAAGGGAGATATTCAAAATTGTTCTAACTATAAAGGCATCAAGCTTATGAGCCATATTATGAAGTTGTGGGAGAGAGTTATGGAACATCGCCTAAGGAGGGAGACCAATGTTACCGTAAATCAATTTGGATTTATGCCAAGAAGATGTACCATAGAAGCTATTTTCTTGATGCGACAATTAATGGAAAGGTATAGGGAAAAGAAGAAATACGTACATATGGTGTTCATAGATCTTGAGAAAGCATACGATAGGGTCCCAAGAGAAGTCTTATGGTGGACTCTTGAGAAGAAAAATGTAGCATTAAAGTATATTAATGCAATTAAGGATATGTATGATGGAGTTACCACATGTGTGAAAACTTGTAATGAAACATCAAGGTATTTCCCTATCACGGTAGATGTTCACCAAGGTTCAGCTCTTAGTCCGTATCTCTTTGTCTTAATGATGGATGGACTAACGAAAGATATTCAAGAGAAAGTATCATGGTGTATGTTTTTTCCAAATGATATCGTGCTCATTGACAAGACCAAAGATGGTGTTAATAGGAAATTAGAATTGTGGAGAAACACTGTGGAGTCTAAAGGATTCACGATAAGCAAGAGCAAGATGGAGTATATGAAGTGAGTTTTTGCGAGTAAGAGATGGTGATCAAGACACAGTGCATCTACTTGGTCAAGAGGTACCCAAGAAATATGTTTTTAGGTACTTGGGTTGGTGAGATTGATGAGGATGTAAATCATAGGATTAGAGTAAGATGGATGAAATGGCAGAGTGCATCAGGGTTTTTGTGTGACCGCGAAATTCTTCTTAAGCTAAAAGGAAAATTTTATAGAACGGTTGTAAGACCAACAATGTTATATGGAGTGGAATGCTGACCAGCACATAGGCAACATGAGCATAAAATAGGGGTAGCAAAAATGAGAATGTTAATGTGGATGTGTAGTTATACAAAGATGGATAAGATAAGAAATGAGGATATTCGAAAAAGGTATCAGTGATACCGGTATGTGAAAAGATGAGGGAGCATAGATTGAGGTGGTTTTTGCACGTTATAAGACGGTCACTGGATGTTCCCGTAAGAACAAAAGTTAAATATCAAGTGCTCGACACAAAGAGAGGTAGAGGTCGACCGAAACTTACCTGGAGAAAGGTAATTAAACAAGACTTAATGGAGTGGGATATAGATTGGCGGACGGTATGTCTTAGGACGGAGTAGAGAAAAGCTATAAGTTTGATGGAGGATTAAACCCATTAATAATTCTATGTTCCAGTTGTTTCCCTTATTTTAGTTCTTTTACTATTTATTTTCTCCCTCTTCCTTTCACCCCTCTTTTATTTTAACTTATTATTCCTCTCTTTTGTCTTATTTTCACTTTTTTCTTCCCCTCTCCCTTTCTCTTTCTTCTTTTTTTCCAATCTATCATTGGGTTCATCTACCACCGACCCCAATTAACTTGGATTAATTTGGTTAAAGATGTTGTTGATGTTGATGTTGATGTAATTTTGGTCCCTTATCTATATTTTAGGTTTCAATTTGGTCATTTATGTTTAAAAAGTTCCACTTTGGTCCTTTCTGGTGTCTTTGTTAGACCAAATTGATCCTTGCATCAGCTTTTGGCACAAACGGTGTCATTTTTGGCTGGCATGGCATCTCCACAGATTGCCATGTGTCACCAAGTTGACCAAATTAGTGTGATAAACTAACCAAATGACCAATTTGTTATGATAGAGAACCTTTAAGGGACCAAAGTGAAACTTATTAAACTTAAAGGACAAAACTGAAACTTAAAATGTAGATAAGGGACCAATTATCTATTTTAGCCAAAAAAATTCTAGCAACTAATTTTTCTGGTTAGTGAACATGTAAAACAATGTAATAATTGTATTCAAAATAAAATACAGTTTCAGAATCAAATAGCAATCAGTACAGGACATACAGCAAGATTCTTCCGCAAGTAACGCATCATCTCTTCATAATATTCACTTTCTCTGCAAACTTTACCAGCAAAACAACTATTCCATTGAAGTCTTTTCTTTATGCAACTTTCAATTATCCTGCACAAAATTTTCATTGCCAACAAAAAGAAAAGGCAACATTAAGATTGTCATTGTCAAAAAGAAAGTAAATTGGATAATTACTCATACAGTGCTATGTAGGTGGTTTGTACAGCTGCAAAGGTCACCAGAAACATAGGTGCAGAATAAATTGCATGGTTCTTAACACTGTGAAAGGGGGTAGAAGAAGACCAAGAAGGACATTGGAGAAAATTGTTAAAAGATATCTCGTGGTGAAAAATATCCTTGAGAATTTGGTCTTTAATTGAACCCTATTAGATGAAGTGAGAGGAACGAAAGAGGGAAACAAGAGAAAACTGAGATATTATTTTAGAGTGAAAAGTTAGTTAGAGTTAGTTACAAAAGAGGTATTTATAGACCTCTAAACTAATCATAACAGAAACGAACTGCTTTACATATAGGGGTACTGTTAGCAAAAGCTAACTGCCTAACACAGAGACGTGCTGTTAGCAAAAGCTAAAAGCCCTTACAAACATAACACAGAACTGTTTACACAGTTATACAATTACATACTCTAATACTCCCCTCCCCCCTCTTCAAACTCAAGGGGAAGAGTTTTCAGAGGAAATATTCTTCACATTGAGTTTGCCCCTGAGAACTTCAAATCTGGCTGAAGAAAGAGGCTTGGTCAGCACATCTGCTCACTGATCCAAAGCTGGAATGTGCACAATTGAAAGCTGCTTGGCCAGAATTTTTTCCCCAACAAAGAAGACATCAATTTCCATGTGTTTTGTATGACTGTGAAACACAGGATTGTGAGCAATGGATACAGCACTCTGATTGTCACAAAAAAATAACAGTAGTAGTAAATGGAACTTGCAATTCCGTAAGAGCATGAATCCAAGTTAGCTCAGTAGAAGTTTGAGCTAGACTCTGATACTCAACTTCAGTACTGGACCTGGCCGTTGACCTTTTGTTTGAGAGACCACCAAGAAATTACGTTTGGGCCAAGAAAGATAGCAACCGCTGAGGTGGAACGCCTGTCATCCCATCAGATGCTCAGTCTGCATCACAGGATGCACGAAGGACCAAGGGTTGTGTAAGAAGAGCAGGTTGAAAAAGTAACCCATAAGGTACCTTAAAATTCGTTTAACCACTGCCCAATGAGAATCTAGAGGTGCAGCCATAAACTGACAAACTTTGTTGACAGCAAAGCTAATTTCAGGTTTAGTGAGGGTAGCATCTGCAAGGCACCAACCAATGATCTGAACAAAGTTGGATCATGAAAGACATCAACACCATGTCTAGAGGTGTAGAAGAAGGGTGAGTTGGAGACAACTGAGAGTGTAGAGGTGTAGACATCACAGATTTTTTTTTTTTTATCAGCAAAGATAATTATATATATATATATATAAAAATAGTCACAGCAGTACAAGTAGTACAGCTAAGATCACATCCTAGCAAGAACCAAAAAGAACCAAGGTGGCTTAAAGTAGAAAAAACACCAGAGTTCTGATTTCTGCTAGGTCCTAAACCTCCCCAAAAAATTGGGATTGTACAGATTAGACCCTCCCCTGAAACATCAAAAACTATCCCTCATATTACTAGACCAGTGGTGAAAAGGGATATCAAAACCTAGCTCCAGATTTTTGAGTCACGACCAACAAAAAAATATAGTGTCCTCCATCAACTTTTGCCCATTAAAATCTTCATTATGGTAGATAATCCTATTCTTATGATACCAAATACACCAAGTCAAAGCAACCCACCAAATCTATCATCTCTGTAAACTGGAACCTTTTATATGGCAGAAAGAGTGTTGACAAAAGTGTTCTTTTGGGACATTAGAGGAGACCCCGACTATGTTTACCCATGACCTAGATTCCCACCACAACGGCATAATTCTATCGCAGCTGAAGAATAAATGAGACGCGTCTTCCGCCTGATTTCTACAGAAAGGGCAAGTAACGTCTGTGATTTCCACATTCCTTCTTCTTAAATTATCCTTGGTAGGTAATCTGTCCCTCAACAGTCTCCATGCAAAGCATGAAGCTTTGCAAGGGATTTTTAACTGCCATAGTTCCTTGAACGCTTCATCCTGAAATTGAATTATATCATCCCTATGAAGTATTTTGTACGCACTCTCCGTTGTATATAATCCACTTGACGCTTCATCCCAAAACCAAGAATCTGGTTGTTGTACTTGTAACACAAATCCCTGTATTTCCTCCAAAAAATTTACTGCCATTTCTATTTCCCCCTCCATGAGTAGCCTTCTCCAGCTGAACTGTCCTTCCCAACCATCTTGTACTGATGTTCCCATTTGTTGTATGTAGTGCTTCTGTTGCTGTGAATTCAAATAAAGTCTAGGGTATTTCACCCTCAATGGCAACCTATCCTCCATCCATTCGTCTTCCTAAAACAGCACTTTGGATCCGCAACCCACCTTCCAACTTAAACTTCTAAAAAACCATCCCCCCTTCGCATTCGAATTACATACCAGACTTAAATCTCTCCACCATATAGATTCTCTAGCTGACCTCCTTGATACATCCAGGTTCCTCCATCCACCATATTTTGACACCAAGACTTGTGCCCACACCTCACCCAGATGATGAAACAAGTTCCAGCACCATCTCCCGGGCAATGCCTGATTAAACTTTGCAAGGTCCTTGATTCCCAAACCCCTTTTGCCTTTGGAAGACAAACTAAATTCCAACTCACCTACGGGATCTTCTTCTGGTCTTACTGCCTCCCCACATGAACCTCCTCTGAATCCTCTCCAATCTACTGACAACTTTCTTCGGCACCCTGAAAAAAGAAAAGAAAAATATAGGGATCGAGTTGAGGACCACTCTTATCAGAGTCACCCTTCCCCGAATGATAGATATTTATGTTTCCATCTCACCAATTTTCTCTCACATTTTTTAATTATAGTATCCCAAATCACACACCTCCTCGGATTTGCCCCAATTGGAATGCCCAGATAGGGGAAAGGTACAGACAACACTCTGCAGTTTAAATAGTTGGAGGCTAAGTTTATCCATTCCACATTCATCCCAAACGCTCCAAATCTGCTCTTGTTACAATTTATCTTCAGTCCCAATGCCAGCTCAAAACTCCTCAACATTACCTTGATAGCTGAAACATTTTCCATAGATGCTGACCCGAAAAAAATTGTATCATCAACATACTGAAGTATGCTAATATCCACTTGATTTCTGCCCACCTTGAAGCTGTCATACAAGTTTTTCATTTGTGCTTCTCTCATCAAACCGGTTAGGCCTTCCGCTACAATATTAAACAGTAAAGGGGCCAAGGGGTCCCCTTGCCTAAGGCCTCTATGAGGGTAGAATTCAGCTGTTGGGCTTCCATTTACCAAAATGGAAATAGAAGCAAATTTTAAGCATCCTTCAATCCAAGATATCCATTTAGGACAAAATCCCAGCCGCTTCATCATATACATCAAAAATTCCCAACTTACCGAGTCGTAAGCCTTTTCATAGTCCACTTTGAAAACCAGACAGCTTTTATTACATCTTTTTGCTTCGTCAACTACCTCATTTGCAATCAGCACACTATGTAGTAGGTGGCGCCCTTCTATGAAAGCAGATTGACGGTCATCAATAACAATTGACAGCACCTTCTTCAACCTTGTAGCCAGCACCTTTGCCACAATCTTATAGATGCAGCCTATTAAAGAAATAGTATACTCTTTTAGGCTCTGCGGGTCTGGTATCTTAGGGATCAGTGCTATGAATGATGCGTTTCCGCCCTTAGGAAAAATTCCATTCACATAGAATTCATCCATGAAGCGAAGCAGATCAAGTTTAATAATATCCTAGAACTCCTTGATAAAATTGAAATTTAGCCCATCAGGACCAAGGCTCTTGTCACTGCCACAGCTCCAAACCGCCTCTCTCACCTCAGCCTCTTGAAATCTTGCCACAATGAGATTATTATGGTATTGTTCAAGGGTCCTGAATTTTACCCCATCTAATTTAGGCCTATCCAGATCATATTCTTCATTTTTTTTTTTTTTTTGATCAGCAAAAGATATATATATATATATATATATAAAATGAAAACAGTACAAGTACTGTATAGAATACATCCTAGCATTAGCAAAAGTAGAACCAAGGTGGCTTAAAGCATGAAAAAGCATGAAAAAAGCCAACTAAGTTCTGACTTAAAACTAGAACAAAACATAGAAATTACATCTTAAGACTTCCCCCCCCAGAGTACAAAAGTCATCCCTAAATTGGTAGACCAGAAGTGGAAAGGAAAATTAAAACCAGCCTCCAAATTTCTTAACCAAGACCAACATGTAAATAGCGCGTCATCCATCAATTTCTGTCTATTGAAGCTTTCGTTTTGGAAAACGATCTTGTTCCTGTGACACCAGATGGTCCATGTCAATGCTACCCACCAAATCTGTCATCACTTCATGCAGAAACCAAGATGACAGTAGAACAATTGTTGAGTGAAATGTTCTTTCGGGGTTATTGAAAATACACTTACAATATTTGCCCACGACATAGATTCCCACCAAAGCGGCATAATTCTATCACAACTGAAGAATAAATGAGATGCCTCCTCCTCCTTATTCCTGCAGAAAGGACAAAGAGTGTCATTGAGCTCCACATTTCGTCTGCTCAAATTCATCCTAGACGGCAATCTATCCCTGCACAGCCTCCACGCAAAACATAAAGCTTTATTAGGTATTTTTAGCTTCCACAACTCCTTGAACATATCATCATGATGTGTGACATTCCTTGCACTGTCAATAAAGCTGTAAGCACTCCCCACAGTGTATAAACCACTCAAATCAGCCAGCCAGATCCAGTTATCTTGTTGTTGTGATTGTATAACAGAATCTTGAATATCTTTCATGAAATTAACAGCTGATTCAACCTCCCCTTCCATAAAATTTCTTCTCCACCTAAGATTCCATTCCCATCCACCTTGTGTCATGTTACCCATTTGATGGATAAAATGCTGTTGTTGATGAGAGATCTGATACAGTCTTGGATACCTCTCCATTAAGGACATCCCATCATTTTTCCACCCATTCTCCCAAAACAGTATCTTAGACCCACAACCCACCATCCATTTTATCCCATCTCTAAGTCATTGCCCCCCATCAATAGAATTACCTAGTAAACTGAGATCCCTCCACCAAATGGATTCGCTGCCAGATCTTCTAGGCTCATACAAACTCCTCCAGGCACCATATTTTGAATCTATAACTTGTACCCACAAATCATCCTGCTGGTGGAACAAGTTCCAATACCATTTTCCAAGTAGAGCAAGGTTAAACTTAGATAAATCTTTAATGCCCAGACCCCCAAGTTCCTTTGGTTTGCAAATCAACTCCCATCTTACCCAAGCAATCTTTTTTTGATCCGCGTTTCCTCCCCACAAAAACCTCCTCTGAATTCGCTCCAGGCACGATATCACCCTCTTCGGAACCCTGGAAAAAAGAAAAAAGAAATATAGGAATCGAGTTCAGGATTGACTTAATCAAAGTCATCCTTCCCCCAAAAGAGATGTATTTCTGTTTCCACATAGCTAATTTTCTCTCGTATTTCTTTATCAAAGGATCCCATGTCTCAACACGTCTCGGATTCGCACCAATAGGCACACCCAAATAGGAAAATGGTAGCGATAAACGTCTACAATTTAAATAAGAGGCAGCATTGTTAGTCCACTGCTCATCCATACCAAACACCCCGAATCTGCTCTTGGCAAAGTTTATTTTTAGCCCCGATACCAATTCAAAGCACCTTAACATCACTTTAATGGTTTTAACATTTTTCACCGAGGCTGCACCAAAGAAAATGGTATGATCAGCATATTGCAGAATGCTGATATCAACACGTTTCTTCCCCACCTTATAGCCGTCAAACATATCCTTTAGTTGAGCTTCTCTCATCATACCTGTGAGGCCCTCTGCCACAATATTGAATAAGAGTGGGGCTAGAGGATCACCCTGTCTAAGGCCCCTTTGTGGTGTGAACTCGGCCGTAGGGCTTCCATTAACCAAAACAGATATTGAAGCTGACTTTAGACACCCTTCGATCCACATAATCCATCTAGAACAAAAACCCATCTGCTTCATCATGTATGACAAAAATTCCCAGCTAACGGAGTCATATGCCTTCTCGTAATCCACTTTGAAAACAAGACAGCTTCCGTTATTCCTTTTTGCCTCATCAACCACCTCATTGGCTATGAGAACACTGTGTAATAAATGTCTGCCCTAAATAAAAGCTGATTGCCGGTGATCAATGATAAAAGGCATCACCTTTTTCAGCCTTGCTGCTAAAACCTTGGTTAGTATTTTGTAAACACATCCTATTAATGAGATGGGTCTGAAATCATTCAAACCTTGAGGGTCATGAACCTTAGGAATTAGAGCTAAAAAAGATGTGTTACCACCCTTGGGAATTATACCGTTTACATAGGATTCATCCATGAAACGAAGAAAATCAGTTTTGATAATCCCCCAGAACTCTGATGAATTTAAAATTAAAACCATCCGGCCCCGGACTCCTCTCGCTGCCACAAGCCCACACTGCCTCCCTGATTTCATTTTCCTCAAAACGAGCCATCAATATGTCCTCGTGCTGCTGTTCAATATTCTTCATAAGTGCTCTTGAAAAAGAGTCTAATTTCCTCCTTGACCCTGCTTGGCTCCTCTATCCAGCACCCATCTACAAGCACACCATTAACCATATTTTTCCTGCGTTTCCAGTTTACTGTCAAGTGAAAGAACCGAGAGTTACAATCCCCTTCTCTAATCCATCTAGATCTGGCTTTTTGTCTTAGTAACGAGGCATTTGACTTTGCTGCTGCCCACAAATCCTCCTGCAATTGCTTCCTTCTTTGAATTTCATCCTCACTCAAAACTCTGTCATCAGCTTCAGCTTCTAACTTATTGATCTCCGCTTCTGTATTTCTTATTCTTTGCTGAATATCACCAAAATGGGCTTTATTCCATGTTTTCAGCTTCTGTTTAAGGCTCTTTATCTTTTCTTTTAGCATGTGTCCCCCCCATCCAGAGCCCAAATTTGCATTCCAAGCCTCTGTAACAACCTTCCTGAAAGCATTATCTCCAAGCCAGCAATCTAGAACCCTGAATGGTTTCGGTCCCCCCAATCAGCGGATGAGGATCTGAGCAGAATTGGGCAATGATCTGAAAAGTTGCAGCCCATTATAAACTGTGCGCTTCCCTGCCATAATGCCATCCACTCAGCAGATACCAAAGCTCTATCCAATCTACTTTTTGCCGTCCCATTTGGTCTGTACCAAGTGAATTTTATCCCAACCCGGGGCACCTCCTCAACTTCTAAGTCCGCAATCCATTCATTAAATTCCTTTACAATACCTTCATCCATCAGCCTGTGACTTGTGCCCAACCTTTCAGATGATCTTCTAATGTTGTTAAAGTCCCCAATTATACACCATACGCCCCCCAAGTTATTGTTCCTCAATTGTCTAATTTCTTCCCATAAGACTCTTTTCAGCACTGCCTCACAAGGTGAGTATACATTGACTATTGTGACATTCCTATTTTCTGCCACCCACAGCCCTTCCAGATAAATGAAACCATTTCCTGTCAGCTTTTTCTGTAATTTAAAAGCATCCTCATTCCAGATACATATGAGGCCACCAGCTTTATTACATGCTGGCAGGTATTCCCAAACTGCACTAGAATCCCCCCACAGAGCTTGGCACATCACCTTGTCTATAACTTCTTTTTTTGTTTCTTGTAGACATAGCATATCTATCTTTTCTTTACATACTATCTTTTTTATTGAGTTCCACTTTACACCCCTCCCCAAACCCCTTATATTGTAAGATATGATCTTCATTTATCAACTACCTTATTTCCCAACCTCTGGAGTCTCTCCCAAATCCCTTTCATCCATGAGAATCAATTTATTAACCACTTCATCTGGGTTACAGCACGTTACTCCCAGCAGCTTTGCCATATCCCAATTATATGCAGCTTGTTTTGCACTTGATGAAGAATTCAAAGCTGGCTTCAATCCCACACTGTTATCCTCAATTTATTCTTACCCCCATTCTGCAACTTCTTTTAGTCCACTGCCTCCCGTCTTCGTTGGAGATGAAACGGGAGTAGTTTGATAAATAACAGCCTCCTTGCCTTTGTCTTTACTAAGTTTTTTTTCCAAATCGTACTGTTGACCATGAATTCCTATTATCTCTGTTTTCTTTTTACACCCCCTGCTTCTTGCATAAACTTTCCAGTGAGATTCAGGCCCAAAAACCTTTGGGCCCAAAGGTGTGTTTCTGTCTTCTATTTCTTCAGCCCTACCATCCGTTGTGGGTCCCATGCCAACACCATCCTTTTCTGTCTCTGTTACAGCTTCATGTGACTTCTTCCCTTCTAAGTCAAAAAGTTGTCTTGGGTGTGGGCCCACTTGCTCCCCCACATGTATCTGACTAATACCTATTTTTGTGTTTGCCTCTCTCCACTTTTCTGCGTTGACCATTGCTACTGCAATACTCCCTTGTTTGTTCACCTCTTGCCCAGTACTCCTTGTGTCGTCCTTATCACCTCGATGTTCGTGCTGGGTAGGTGTCCAGCTTCCGCCAACAGAGCTTTGTGTTTCGTCCCCCTTATTGCTTTTTGTAACAGGAACGAAGGTATTATCCGCTGGTTCTTGGCTCGTTCCAGGACAATCGGGTAATAGCAACTTTCCCTCTAAACAGCTGCATTCACCCACCTCGTCTACCGCCGCTGCAGCTGTCACCGAGAACTCAACGGTACATGGTACCCTCTCCGACGACTCGCTCCAGCCCATAGAGCTAGCGTCAGATAATATTTCATCTGAGGACCCATCAAATCTCCCTATGTGACACTTGCATCTCCCATGGCCGTCGCTTAGCTCTTCAACGAGGTTGATCGTAAAGTCCTCCTCATTTATGTGTGCCTCTATCTTATGCTGGATAACCGGCTGCCATGGTGTTTTAATGAGCACTCATGCTCTGTCTAGCCGCTGTAGTTCTTCTGTATCGTCGTCCACCTCCACCACTTCACCTATGCCCGCCACGATCTTTCTGATATTATCCGAATCCCACGCGTGTAGCGGGATTCCCCAACAGAGCACCGAGACCAAAGAAAATCTTCTTCCAGTCTATCAAACATGTTCAGCTTCCTAAGTCTTCCTACCCATGCAATGGAGAGCCACTGCTTATTTTCCATGGGTATGGATAGCTGTACTGTCGAGAAAGAAGGTTTAGCCATCCCCGTAGCATATTTTGGAAGCCATCTCTTTGTCACCGGACGACTGGTTGACGCAACAGCATTTGCATATGAGACCTTGTGAGTATATTGTCGATGAAGATTGTTCCACTGTGTTCCTCCTTTTTCTTTTTGTGTGATCCGCTCCTTGACCAAGTCCTTTCCTTTCTTCACCATCTTACCTCCTTGTGCCCCTTGTCTATACAGCTCCTCCCTGTTACTGTTCTCTGCAATTCTCCCTATCCTTTCACGTCTTGGAATATTCGCGTGCAGCTTTAGACCACCTATAATCAGATTGTCTAACTGCCTCTCCAGTTTGATGACGTCTTGAACACCTTTGAAGCGCACAAATCCAAATCTTCCACCACTTCTATTCCTGTTCTTTGCAATGAAAACTTCTCTGACGTCCCCCCATTTCTTAAATTCGAACCACAAATCCTTTTCCTTCATGTCGTCGGGAAACCGAGTGAAGTAGAACGAAGAGACATCAGCAGCATCCTTCCAATTATTTTGCCTCCCATCCCTTCGTGGTGCCGCTAACGGCACTGCATAGTGTTGATCGTACCTGCCCCCGTCGTAATATCTCCGTACATTCTCATAGCGCCTCTCCTGAGATCGCCAACCCACCCACCCACTGTTTCTCTCTCTAACACTCTCTCTCATCTATCATAACGTTCTTGACATCACAGATGGTGGAGACAGATTAGGATTAAGACTAAAATAAGAATCAAGATTTTTGACAGAATTGGAAGAGGAGGAAACAAATCAGAATAAGGAAACCTCAATTCATTAAACAGAACATCTTTTGAGATATAAACTCTGTCAATTGAAGACAAACATTTGTAGCCTTTGTGAGAGGAGGAATACCCCACAAACAGACACTCTTGAGATCAAAAATTAAGTTTGTGCGCATGATAAGGCTTCAGTAATGAAAAACAGACACAGCCAAAGGTTTTAAGAAATTTAAAATCAGATCCTTATGGAAAAGGGTAGTAAAAGGAATAGCAAAGTTAAGGGAAGAAGTAGGGAGTCTATTAATTAAATAGACAGCAGTAGTAAAGGCATAGTCCCAAAACTGTAAGGGTAAAGATGCATGATGCAACAATGTGAGTCCCAAATCAACAATATGTTTGTGTTTCTTTCAACTACACCATTTTGATGATGAGTGTGAGGACAAATCAATTTGTGAGAGATGCCATAGGAGGCTAGAAGAGTACAGATAGGTTTGTCTTCACCACCCCAATCAGATTGAACACTTTTGATTTTAGTATTACGTTGCATATCAACTAGAGATTTAAAGGCCTGAAAAACAAAATTAGTTTCAGCTTTAGACTTGATAGGGAATATCCAAGTGTACTTGGAGAAGGCATCAATAATGGATACATAGTATTTAAACCCAGCATAGGAAGTTAAAAGAGAGGGTCCCCACAAATCTGTGAAGATAGCTCCAAAGGAGAGTAAACAGAAGTGGAACTATGAGATGGTAATCTGTGAGATTTTCCCATACAACAAGAGGAACAAAAATCTGAGAAAACTTTATTAGATTGGGAAAGATAACTTTATTAGATTGGGAAAGATTACAACTATTGAAGACTAGCTTCATTACATGACCATTAGCATGGCCTAACCTGGCATGCCAAAGACTGTGAGTACTAGGAAAAGAAGCAACAGAATTGGAAGCCACATTAGAATTTTTATTGACAACAGTAGCTATACTAGACAAGATATTATCTGAAGATGAAGTTTAAGTAGATAACAACAGAGGAGAGGTGTCTTGAAGCTTGAGATTTTGAAAACAGTAAAGACCATCAGCACCAACAACTCCTTGAAGAAGAACTCTATTGGTCTCCTGAGATTTCACAAGACACAAGTGAGAATGAAATTCAAAGAAAACATAATTATCTTTAGCAAACTGACTCACACTTAACAGATTTTTTGATATTGAAGGAACATGTAATAACTTGTGAAGTTTAAATGTGATGTGAGAATCATTAGGAGACACAAAAGAAGAAGAGCCAGCACCATAGATACTCAAACCTTCACCATTTCCTATGAAAATTTGTTCAGGTCCATCAAAGTGGGTGAACTGCTTGATATTCTGTGATTCTCTAGTCACATGGAAACTAGCACCAGAGTCTGGAATCCAGGAGGAGCTAGTATGATCATTTCTAAGGGTATTAGTAAGCATCGCATTGGGTTGATTAAGGGTATTAGTAAGCATCGCATTGCGTTGATTAAAAGACTGAGCAGCAAGTTTGGAATTAGGATTGTTCCAATATTTGAAAGTTCTAGCAGAACCCAAGGAGTAGGGAATCAGTTGAGAAAGTAAGTGATTCATGAGGCTGAAAGCTCATGTCTAGGCTAAAATGACAAACATTAGCAGTGTGGCCATATTTCAGGCAAATTTGACACTGAAAGTTGGCAAACCTGCCATCACCACGTCCTCTACCAGGTCCACCACTACTGCGACCAGCACCTCAATCAGAAAAGTCACCACACCACGACCACCAACATTTCGGCCATACGATCCCCTAGAACCAGCAGAATCATCTGGTTTGTACGAATTAGAGTGTGAGTAGCGTTGAGTGTAATTCAAGGACGGAGAACTCAGCACTTGAGCTTCTTTATTGTAACGATTGAGACGAGTTTCATGGCCATAAAACAAGGCCTCAACTTCAGCAATAGACGGAGTACGTTTCTTGCCTTCAATGACAGAGATGATCGGTGCATAATCTAACAGAAGTCCTTCAAGAAGAGCGTCGACATACTCCTTATGCCGAACCGGAACTCCAACACCAGCAAGCTCATCAACATAGCCTTTGATTTTGCGCAAATAGTCATCAATGGTTTTACCTTCAAGCGAGACCACACGCATCGCAGTTTTTGCAGTTGACGAGTACACGATTTCTTGTGAAGACTGAAACGCCCATGGATTTTCTCCTAGACCTGATTGGAGTGAGTCGAACCTAGGACACGCGACAGAACAGACTTGGAGAGAGTCGATTGAAGCCAAACAATAAGTGTTTGTCTTGAACTTCCCAAGCTTCATATTCAGGACTTACTCTGTCAGCAACGCGATCATCTTCCGTGAGGTAGCGAGGCAGAACAACAGGATTTACAACAAACTTCTACAGTTAGTGCGATTTGAGCACTGGTTCGACATGTTGATGTTAGTGAAGGTAATTTGAATCATCAAGTTTCTCGCCGATGGAGTTCGGAAACGATAGCTAGATGAAACTCGAAGGAGCGGAAGCCATGGATGAACAGATTGAGAATTTGCAGAAGCACGATGACGGTGAGAAATCAAACAGATCGAGAAAACGAATGAATTGAACAGAACACGCTTGAAATCGAACGCAAAATCAAACAAATTGAACGAACTTGAACATATTGAACAGAAGATTGAACAAACTAATGCACGATCAATGCAAAAAATTGGCTCTAGATACCATATTAGATGAAGTGAGAGGAACAAAAGAGAGAAAACAAGAGAAGACTGAGATACTATTTCAGAGTGAAAAGTTAGTTAGAGTTAGTTACAAAAGAGGTATTTTATAGACCTCTGAACTAATCATAACAGAAACTCACAACTAACTATAACAGAAACTAACAGCTTTACACAGAGGGGTACTGTTAGCAAAAGCTAACTGCCTAACACAGAGAGGTGCTGTTAGCTTTTGCTAACAGCCCTTACAAACATAACACAAAACTGTTTACACAGTTATGCAATTACATACTCTAATAAACCCAATGGCTTCATGTGATCCATATAGTCAACCTCACCTTGTTTGTGGAGGATAAGAATATTTTTTATGTTATGGCAGTTATACAGTACTGTGTAATAAGTAATTACAGTAATTAGGGTAATTGTAAATCTTTGTGAATACTTTCGGTATGAATAATATTCTCTCATTTGTTTTCCTCTTGACAAAAGGGATCTCATGGTGAACAATATCCTTGAGAATTTGGTCTGTAATTGATCCCAATGGCTTTATGTGATCCATATAGTCAATCTCACCTTCTTTGTAGACAATAAGACTTTTGTTGATGTTATCGCAGTTATACAGTACTATGTAATTACAGTTATTATGGTAATTGTAAATCTTTGTGAATACTTTCAGTAGGAATAATATTCTCTCATTTGTTTTCCTCTCAACAAAGATTATGTGTTTCAAAATATATATTCAAGGACACATGAGCCTTGAAATAAGTGGAATGTAGCAAACAGTTATTATCTTAAAAACAAAATTATTTCTAAAAGAGAATTTGCCTTCAAAGTTTATTGTTTCCTGAGGAATGAGGATAGATTTCTGTTATATCCCTAAAGGCACAATAGCCTCTCAAAATAAAAAATCCCCTCATTCCAATGAAAAATTATTTATTTTATTCTACTCTACAGTTATTTAAGAAATATTTTTGCCAACAAATTTGAAACTCAACTAGCACTCTAGACCCTGTCCCAGTCACTTAGTCTGAGTTAAGATGAAAATGTTAGAGATCCTTCACTAGATCACCTACCCTCCTCAAACAACTAGGTTTTCACCTAAAAGGGCATAAGAACACATACTTGGAGATTAAAGGGTCATGTATACATTACTAACTGTAAAGCATGGTATAGATATGAAATGTTTACTGAGTGGCCTGCTTAGTACCATTGATGCAACTTATAATGTGTAATCCTACCTCCTAGTACACATGGCATGTAGAGGATGAAAAGACCCATTAAAGGGTGGTATAGTTTGAATCATGTATTTTTATTTAAAAATCTTACAGAAAAGTTTATACTTATTACTTGCAACAGAAAGTGGGCAATTTAGCTTCCATGACCAATATGCTTTCTAAGCCTTTAAACCGGTTTAAAAAGTAGAGTGACGAAATAGAGAAAAAGAGTAAAATTGGGTCAAGAATCAGACGAAAAGCCACTTTCTCTAACCTTCTGTGCCATTCTTCTTTAGAAGAAAGAGTAGATTGAATCCGCTTCGGAAGGTTCTCCCATGTACACTCTTCCTTAATCGCTCTTTGTAACAACTGTTCCTCAACTGTCACCGGAGCACGCTGCATTTCTCACTCCCCAAACACCACAAAAGTCAACAGCGAAACTGTAAAATCGAAGCCAATTAAAGCAAATCGTACAAAAAAACAAAGATCAAACAAGATCCGAAATGAATCGATCACGTTTACTGCAAAAGCCAAAGAGAATGATCAGAACCTGGATCGTTGGATTCAAGCTAGGGTTTAGGAATTGGAGTTCTCACAGACACTGTTGAGTTCGTTTTTCTTCAAAGGAGAGAGAATTCGATTCGGTGGAAAGTGAGAATAGTCAGTCAGCCAGACATCGTGGTTTCCGTTATTGTAGTCGGTGCTACCCGTTTTACTTTTCATCATTCATTACACATTCAGGTTTTGACAAATTTAAATAAATAATACAAATTAATTAAATAATTTTAAAAAGGAAACAGTTTGAAAAATATTTAAGAAAATTGGGTCATTGAACACATCTAATTTATACGTATTTAAACACACCTATTTGAGGCGTGTTTGGGTTGGGTGGGTCTATAAAAGGGGTAAAAATTATTACTATTTACCATTTGTAAGTTTTCTTGCTTTGGTGAAAAAGTTTGGCTTGGTTCGCTTGGAAGTTTGGGTAGATTTTTCTTGCAACGAAGCTCTGTCAACATGTAAGTAGATTTTATAATTTAGCATTTTTTATTATTGAATTGTTAGCGCCGTACATTATATGTTTGTAGAAAATTTTCTAAGTTATTAAAATGTTAGGTTCGTATATGTTAGGAAGAAAATTATTAGGTTCGTTCATGTTAGTATTAGGTATGTAGATGGTTGGTTTAGGATTAAGGGTTTAGGACGTAGGGTTTAGGCTTTAGGACTTAGTGTTTATGGTTAAGGGTGTAGTGTTTAAGGTTTATAGGGTATGGATAATTGGGTAGGGTTTAGGGTTAGGGTGTGTAGATTTAGGGTTTAGGGTTAATGGGTTAGGGTTTAGGGGGTGTGAATTTAGGTTAATGGGTTAGTGTTTAGGTTAATGGTTTAGGGTTTTGTGTGTGTGTGTGGATTTAGGGCATAGTAGTTAGGGTGTGTGGATTTAGGATTTAGGGTTTAGGGGGTTTAGGTTGATGGGTTAGTGTTTTGGTTAGTGGTGTAGGGTTTAGGGTCTGTGGATTTAGGTTAACGGGCTAGTTAATGGTTTAGGGTTTTGTGTGTGTGGATTTAGGGTCTTGGTTTAGTGTTTAGGTTAATGGTTTATGGTCTGTGGATTTAGGGTTTAGGGTTTAGGTGGGTTAGGTTAACGGGTTATGGTTTAGGGTGTGTGGATTAAGGGTTAGGGCCAAGGGGTTAGGGTTAATGTTTTAGTGTTAAGGGTTAAGGTATGTGGGTTTATGGTTGAGGGTTGGTTGTTTATGTGTTTCATTTTTTTTGTTGAAGATACTCATTAGATGGCTGATTCATCTTCGAGTGATTCTTCGCGCTCTGGATCGGATCATGAGGATAAGAGCATGGATCCGACGACCCATGTTATCCCAACCCCGTATAAGTGGGGTGTTTTGCGTAGGCGTACTCAACGCACCCATGTTTCCTAAGTTGTGTGGAATGAGGACATAGCTCGACTGTTGAAGACTCGTCGAGGTAAAGTAACAGCGAGGCCACCTCACGATGATATACCTAACATCGTTGGTGACATGTTGAGAAATGCTGGCTTTCTACATGTCGCACGCATGCGACATATTCAGGTATGCAAATAGGAAATAAGTAAACAATTTTTTTATAAAAATGTACATATGAATTGATTAGTTTTTTTTGTAGATCGATGCTGCGCTTATTAGTGCTCTGGTTGAGCGGTGGAGACCAGAGACCCATACCTTCCATATGACGCATGGAGAGATGACCATCACGTTGGAAGACGTGGCTGGTATTTTGGGATTGCCCACCGAGGGCAAAGTTGTTACAGGAGTCACCGTAGGTGACTGGGACAGCGTCATTGAGGAGGTTTTTGGGCATGAACCTCAGGAAGATACCGAGCTTAAGGGTGGATATTTGCGCCTGTCTTTCTTTGATAGACATTTTGCGCACTAGGGTGAGGTAGTTCCCGATTTGGTCGCCGTGATGCGGTTCACGAAGGCGCACATTGCGCACCTTATTAGAGCATGGCTGTTGAGCGACAGATCCGGGGGGAGCATGGTCGCGGCGCGATATGTCCCATTGCTTGCTGGGGACTTCGAGGATATTGGGGGATACAGCTGGGGCTCTACGGTCCTTGCACATTTGTTTAGACAAATGTGCGAGTGTACTGATCCACGCAGAAGTGACATTGGTGGGTGTCATATGCTGCTTCAGGTGTGGGCATGGTTGAGATTCCCACCCATTGTTCCAGCTATTCCGCAGCCTACTCACCCGGAGTGACACTTTGGTCGCCGGTATGTAGCTAGTATATTTTATTTTTAAAAATTGTTGGAATTCAGTCTTATAGTTTTCTAATGTCAGTTATTTTGAAATAAGGTTTAATGTTTTAGGCCGATTTCGAGCACATGAGCTGCTTTGGTACAGGATGACATTGGAATCCATCAGTTGGGATGAGGTACGTTTACTTATTTTTAAGTGTCCTTAATTGTGCATTTGTGGTGCATGTCCTTACATAACTGTGTGTTCGTTTGGTCTGTGCAGGTGGTTTGGCAACCATATGGGGGGTACGACTTTCTTGGTGCATCTGAGCAGCAGCGACTATTGTGGATGGCAACTAGTCCTGTTATATGCTTCCACACAGTTGAGTATTCGCAGTCGGATATATGCATGCGCCAATTTGGGAGGGATCAGCCAATCCCACGTACTCCCAGGAAGCTGAAGGGTGTGCATGACCTTTCCTTGCGAGGTAAACGTGAAGATAACTGGGTCCGCAAGCTCAGACCGTTTATTAGACGCTGGGAGGTTAGGCACCAGCACATCGACCTTCCCCCTCTGGTTCAGGACTTCATGTCACCAAACCATGAGTACATGGTTTGGTACAGGGAAAATGGCAAGCGGTACATCTCGAAGAGGGCTACCAAGACTGGTCGTGGTGTAAGTTTTGGTGACATTAACATATTTTCTATTTATGTTTATTATGATAAAGAACATGATTCAGACTAATGTTAAAATATTTGATTTTATAGTTGGATGGGCTGGAGATGCTGTACTTCGCGCTTGGTCATGAGCAGTGGCCGGGCTACAGCCGCGAGTGGGCGCAGGATGAGGTCGAACGCATAATGTCTATATTCAGAGAGAGTTGTCGCCTGGAGGAGGCAGAGCCACATGCACCCGAAACCCAGCTTGAGGAGGAGCCACAAGTGTCTATTGGCATTGGCCGTCGAAGACAGGAGGGACGTGGGCTAGAGCGTCGACGAAAACAGATGCACCATGTTCCTGAGCCCATTACAGCTCACAGTCCTTGCACTTCGGGTTGGGTTAGGCCTCCATATATAGCATCGACATACGGCAGCCAGCCTTTCTATTGCGACTCCACTCAGCAGGGGGGTGCGATGCCATTAGCGGATGTTGGGACCAGTAGTGACGTAGCTCCTACGGAGAGGACTGATGCTGACATTGACGACATGCTATCGCAACTTGATTATTCTGCAGTTGCTTGTGAGTGTTGGCCACCAACTGTACCCTATGCCACCCCATCTGCTGAGCTTTCCCAGCCCTCAGCTCCAGAGCAGGCCACTCCATGTCCAAGTCCCTATGTAGACCCTTATGGGGCAGGCCCTTCTCATCCAGACCCTTCTTCGCGGCCACGTAGACGAAGGCTACCTGATCGTCAAGCGCGTCAACGACAGTGGCCACCGGAGTCTTAGTTTATTTGTAATAGTTTTTGCGCCTTTGTAAAAATTTTCTTAAGCAGTGGATATATTAACAATGACTAACACCGTGAATAACTGTAATTCATATCAGAGGCTAACAATAACAATTGAAGATAACCAAACTTGATAAAAACTACTTAATATAATTAATCATTCAATTTCGGTAACTGGTTTGTTAAAAATAGCTAAAATCTCAATTGGACAAAAACGTTTCCAGTAGTTAGATTCTGCCAACATCTTTAACACGTCTTCATCGCTTAGCAACTCTTTGATGTGATATTTGATTGTGTTGTCTGAATAAGCGTAATGGCCTGACTGTCTGAAAAACAATTTTCTAACCACCTGTGAGTTGTGAATTCCATAAGGGGGAACCCCAACAGGCGCAACTTGCTTAATGACATCCTTCAGTGTTTCAATGTTGCATCCTAAATGAATTTCAAATCGTATTGGGTTTGTTCCAGTAAAGGCATAACCAATAAAATCCGCTCCTCGTGGTATGTTCCACTTGCCGTTGTAATATAGCATTGCATCATGTGTAGGGACGATTGTGGATCGAAGTTGGTTAAGTATACCATCGGCTGTTCTGTTGATGCTGCATGATATTTCTATAGGCCCAACACTTGACATTTGGTCATGACACATTAACATTGTGCAAACATCATCATCATTTGTGAGTTACAGAGAATGAAAAAAATATTGCTGACCTTCATGTAGGGATGGCTGTCGGTAATAAATTTCATCAACGAAATGATCATCGGTTTGCAGAAGGGTGTTGTGAATCCTACTCTTGAGTGTTTGAAAAGAACACTCATTTGGCACTCGCATTGGGATTGGATTAGGACATTGAAAAGAAACACTAGTTTCGTTGTGTTTCATTGATCCATTTGGAAAAATGAATGCTAATTTGGAGTTACCAATGCTCTGACTGGTTGTTTCTCCTAAGAATGCCATAGTATTAAGAGTGAATTTCGAAGACAGGAGGTATGTTGTGTTGGAGTAGGGCTGTCTGCCTTATATTTGGGCGTGTTTAGTCACGCCCTATTTGTTAGGCGTCTTCAGTCACGCCCTATTTGGGCGTGTTTAGTCACACCCTATTTGGTAGGCGTGTTTAGTCACGCCCTATTTGGGCGTGTTTAGTCACACCCTATTTGGTAGGCGTGTTTAGTCACGCCCTATTTGTTAGGCGTGTTCAGTGATTTGGATAATTGGTTAGGGTTGATGGTTTTAATGTGTAGGGTTTAAGGTTTATGGTTAATGATTTACTGTTGATGTTGGTTAGGATGATGGGGCAGGGCATAGTAGTCCTTGCCATAGCGTGATTTGATTCTACAATAACCATGGCCACAAGGGCACTATATGTCCCTGTTGGAGGGAATAGTGGAATCTTTTCTAGGTGAGAAAGGTTTGTTTTTGGGGGATTTGGAAGGACAGCAATAAGACCAATGTCCTTACTGATCACAGTTGTAACAAATGCTTGAGAGCAGTTTGGCAGGGATTAAAGGCTTACTCTGAGGACTATGAGCATTAGCTGATGAAAAAGGTGAATGGGAGAAAGACATGATCACACGTTTTCTTTCTTGTTCTGTTTTGCTTCTTCTCTGTGTATATGATGATGGACTTGGCACAAGTGGAAATAATGTACGTCAAGGTTCTTGCTTTAGGAATAAAACAGTTACACATGTCTTTATAAATAAAATACATTAACATCACATTATTAAAAATACATAATTTCAAATTCACGAAGCACCACCACGAGTAGGACAATTCCTCCGATTATGTCCAACCTGCTTGCAAATTCCGCATCTGACGCGCCTTGGAATTGTTTCCACTTCGTCCATCTTGTTACGTAGTCTAGTGGACCTTGGACGACCCTTTGCATGCAACATCTCCCTGTCAGGTATGACAACTGGATCTTCACTCAGTGGAATAGCACGTTCATTACCGATTGGCTGCCAAGGCAATGAATAAGCCTGAACCAAGTTGTTTACCAGGAAGACATCATCCACAAACTGATAAGGATTTTGACGAACATGTAAAGCAGCAGCTGCGGCGTGACTACATGGGTATTTGAATGCCTTAAACTTGGCACACTGATAATAACGCTCAGCAAGGTTGACAGAATATACCCTATCCCAACCCTCTTCCACCTGAAATACCTTTTGGTCAACATTATACGTGCCTACATGGTGGCCTGTAGCAACGGTCTGGTTATGCCTCATAGCATCAACCACATTTTTGCAATGTCGCTATGAATGTTGAAGCTGTGAAACGGCCGCCTAACCTCTGCATACAAAATAATGAACCAATCAGGTGTACGTGTGTTTCACAAGAGCGGTGATAGGCATGTTCCTTGCTCCCTTGAACACCCTATTGACTGATTCTGAAAAGTTTGTTGTCATATGGCCATATCTCCTCCCCTCTACATCATATGCACGTGTCCACTTTTCCTTAGGGATCGCATCAATCCATTCTGCAACCTCAGGACTGGTATCACTAAATTGTTTAAACGCTTGGTCAAAATCAAGCACACTGGAAGTATAACCTGCACAATAATAAACAAATTAACACTTGTGCTGTTTACAGAAATGTCTCAACTTAATGCAGTTGAAATATTTGTTAACATACCTAAAGTCATGAGGGCCTTCTTCAATCTTGCACTCTTGAACCTTTGATTAAAATTATTGGCAATATGACGAAGACAAAACATGTGATGCGCATGAGGTGGTTGCCAATCGGCATGATTCTCCACAGCAGATATGTGCTCCGGTGCCGATCTGAAATGAGACATATATTTTGCATTTGGGTTACGTGGAGGCGAATGTTAGCAAGGAAGTATTCCCAAGCTTCGAGCGTCTCCCCCTCAACAATGGCAAATGCCAATGGCAGACACTCATTATTTTTGTCCTAAGTCGTGGCAATCAACAATTTGCCTTTATACTTTCCATATAAATGAGTCCCATCAATTTGGATGATGGGTTTGCAAAAATTAAAAGCCTCACAACACTGCCTAAAAGTCCAAAACATGCGATGAAACACACGCTTTGCCCGTACCAGCCGATTTGCCACAAAATAAGCAGTTGTTTGAATATCATAAAAAGAACCTGGTGAAAAACGAAGCATGTAGTCGCACCACCTTGGTAAAAATGCATAAGACTCTTCCCAATCCCTATAAATCATTGTCATTGCTTTCTGCTTCGCATACCAGGTCTTTCCATATGAAACTTGAAATCCATAGGTATTGGTGATCCTCTCTTGAACCAATGCAATTGACACAGACGGTTCCTCCCTAACCATTCCTAAAAATCAAATGGAAACATTAACATTATCAACATACCTCTAAAAACAATATTCTTCATATTAACCAAATTTAATAGAAACATACCTACTACAAGTGAAACAATAACATCAACGTCAAGCTGTTTGTGACCCTGTGAAATATGATCATTCAAGCAATTGTGTTTCCCACCCCATCTTGAAACAACCCACTTCTCACCATACGATGGTTTGATTACTCTGACCCTCCAAGGGCAACCATCGTTGTGTCGAACACACTTCATGCTAAACTTTGTAGGCTTGCTCTCAACCACAGCTGCTTCTTGATGCTCCTTCATGAGGTTCCGTTTAATTACAATTTGGGCATCCATTTTCGATGCAAATTCCTGTTTAACAAACAAGTCTTCCCCTAATTGCCAAGGACCTTGCACTGAACCTGACCCGAACCCGAACCCGAAGCAGAACCGGTAAATGATTCTTCTTCGTTGCATGGATGACTCCAATCAATATATGTGTAATGTTGAATTCCATGCCAAAAAGGAATGACCTTAGCACCTAAACATATATGCCAAATAAAATACGTAGCCTATGAGGAAGGCAAGCATAAAACCTCAATTAAAGAAATTTGGAATTATCTATCACAAAGCCCTACACCTAAACCATTAAGTATACTCCCTAAACCCTAACTGTAAACCCTAAACAGTCAACCATTTTCTTAACACCATACCCTTTCAACCCTCAACCATTATCCTAAAACCCTAAACCATAACCCCTTAAACCCTAAACCCCTAATCCCTAAGCCCTAAACCTAACCATCATCGACACAACACCATACAACCTTTACCCCGAACCAGAGACCCAAACCCATAACCCTAAACAATTATTATACCCCACATAAACCCTAAACCATAAAACATAAACCCTAAATAACATCTACATATTATAATCATTCAAACTTAGAAGAATTTAACAAGTAAACATATATCACTACAGTTTCACTGATTAAAGCAGTCTAACATACCTTCAACAGGTTCTTCTACTTGAGCAGATAGAACGTCCGCATGATGACGCCTTTAAGACGACCCCACACCAGTGTCTCCTTGGAATTCAGTCGCATGAACGCCAGCATCTTCATCATTATCCGATGCACTAGCATCCTCCGCAAGAAGACGATCTTCCATCGTGATATTTTCATCGTCGTCGTCCTCATCATCCTCATCCATAACCCAAGTTGGGTCATGTTCAGCTTCCTCAGACACGTTTACATCTGGAGCAAGAGCAGCATATGATGCTTCATTATTTGCAGCATTAAAAGCCGCTGACCTCATGGCTAAGGGCAAAACATCATCCTCCAGTGCGACATAATCCACGTGCAATTCTAACAATTCATTCCTTGACTGCTTCAAAAATTGGTCGATTACAATTTCTACGTCTTCATCATCCAGCAGTTGACTCCCTGTGTAATGATCGTGTTGCCATAACCTTGTCGTCACCAAACTGATACGTTGGTTGTCGTTTAAACCTATTTTCTTGCGTATCTTCTCATGTAATTCACTAAGCGTTGATCTTCGATTGATACGCATCGACCTATTGTTCCCTTCAAAAATAACACCCTGTCGTCCTCTAACTTTTCTTCCATTAAAACATAACATAACATCAACACTCTGACTACTTGAATTCATATTTGGAGAACGCTTAAACTAGAACCAAACCACAACTAATGGACCCAACAAAAAATCACTGAACCAATGCATCTGCAGCTTATCAAGGGCCAGCTTATATAGAACCAAGGGACTGGAACACGCCTAAAATAGACGTGTTTAAACACGCCTATTTTGGGCGTGTTCAACAGCCCCATTTTCCCAAATATTTTCCAAACTGCCCCCTTTTTCAAATTATTTAATTAATTTGTATTATTTATTTAAATTTGCCTCAGGTTTTTAAGTAACTTTTTGGAAAAAAAACCAAAATATTAATATTTTAATAAATAATTACGAATTTTTTAAGTTTCTGAAACTATTTATCAATCTGGAAGAGGTAACACGCCCAAACTAGGCGTAACTGGTCACACCTAGATTAGGCGTGACCAGAGGGGTAGTCACACCCAAATGGGACATGTTCCACCAGATAGCGACACGTGTCACGCATACAGGAAGCAGTGTGTATATAAATTTCGGAAGGTCATAACTTTTGACTAGAATGCCCGATTGAGGCGAAACTGGTGGCCAGACGCTCAAAATTGAGAGGAGAAGGCCTAAGAAATTTCCAAAGGGGATTTGGTAAACTATTTTTTCCAAAAAATGCTTCTAAGTGCCTCAAAATTAGGATTTAAGATTCAATCATACAAAAATTTCTTTTTTATCTAATTTTTAATTATTTAATTAGTTAATTTAGTGGTATTTTTTATTTTTTCAATTACTTCTCTGAATTTTGAGCATTTGGACATATCGTACATCTCAATCGGACATTTCTATCAAAAGTTATGACCGTTCAAAGTTTATAGACATATTTAATGTTATTCTTTTTTTTATGATTACAAAATAAATAAATTTTATTTAATTTAAATATCCAATTACCAATAATATTTACTGGCCACAGTGATACACTGACACGTCACGTTACTTAACAGTCAACGTTTTTTCTTTAACAATTAACTTAATCAATTTATTAAAGTAAAAAGAAATAATATGATAATTATCCAAAAATGAAAGTTGCTTTTATAAATTGTTATTTAATATTATTAATTGTTATTTTTTATCTAATTTTAAAGTATATTTAGACCTTTATTTAGTATATTTTTAAATTTTATATTATTTTATTTCATATATTTTCTATATTTTTTAATATTATTTTATTTAATATAATTTCTAAATTTTTATATGGCTTTGTTTGTTTAATATTTTTTAGATTTTTTTATATAACTAATTTTTAATATAATATTTTATTTAAAATGCTTTCTATAATTATTATCTTAACATATTTTTTGTTTTAATAAACTTCGAACGGTCATAACTTTTGATAGTAATGTCCGATTGAAATGTACGATATGTCAAAACGCTCAAAATTCAGAGAATTAATTGAAAAAATTAAAAATAGCATTAAATTAACTAATTAAATAATTAAAAAAGTAGACAAAAAGAAAATTTTTGGATGATTGAATCTTAAATCCTAATTTTGAGGCACTTAGAAGCATTTTTTGGAAAAAATAGTTGACCAAATCCCCTTTAGAAATTTTCCTAGGCCTTCTCCTTTCACTTTCGAGCGTCTGGCCACCGATTTCGCCTCAATCGGACATTCCAGTCAAAAGTTATGACATTCCAAAGTTTATATACACATTGCTTCCTGTATGCGTGACACATGTCACCATCTGGTGGAACACGCCCCATTTGGGCGTGACTGCCCCCCCTGGTCATGCCTAATCTGGGCGTGACCAGTCACGCCTATTTTGGGCGTGTTACCTCTTCCAGATTGGTAAATAGTTTTAGAAACTTAGCAAATTCATAATTATTTATTAAAATATTAATATTTTGGTTTTTTTTGCCGTAACGTGTTTTTTCTTAGGATTAACTAAGTTTTTATTCCTTCATTTTTTTTCAGATTTTCACTTTTACTTCTTTAAAAAATTTTGATTGTTCTTAATGATAAAATATGTTTGGATTTTAAATGAAAAATTTTAAAACAAAATGTATTTGATAAAAATAAAGATAAAATGATTTTTAAATTAATTTTAAAATATTGTTACATTAATTTTCAAAATCAAGAAAAAATGTTTTTAATCTATCAGCGTCATTGTCATCGTCACCACCACTAGTGTCATTGCCACCCCACCAATACCACCTTCATCATTATTATCACCACCACCACTACAGCACTACTATCACCACCACCGTCACTAGTACTACCATTGTCATCGATATTGTCATCACCATCACCACCAACACTACTAACATTGCTATCACCACCACTAATACCACCTTTGTTACTACCACCACTAATGATGTCGTCGTCATCACCACTAATACCACTATCGTCACCATCAATTATTTTTCCTGTGTGTTTTTCTGAAATCCCAATTGTTTCGATTTTTTTCTTCCTTCTTTGGAATGACATATTTACAGAATCCCCATAAATAGGACCAAACTTTATTCTATGGTATTTTCATAAGATTATCTTACATTTGCCTTCAATTACCCTATCTTTTTGTTGAATTCAGAGTTGTTTTGAATATAGGTTGTTCTTCTTGTTCTTCATGAAACTTATAGCATTGCTGAAAAATTTCTGAGATTGATCTTAGTGTGTGCTTATTGTTGTTTTCTAGTACTTTCTTTTTTCCATAATTATAGTGGTCTATACTTAACCAAATTTATTTTTCCTAATTGTCTTTTTTTTGCATTAGTTTTGAGTTATGCTTTCTTTTTGAGCTTTTATTGCTTGTCTTCTAAATTTTCAAGGTTTTGTCTTAGCATTTTGTTTCTTCTTTGACCTCTTAAGTTGAGTTTGGATTTGTTTTATCTTTCACTTTGGTTACTCATTGAATTGAAATCTTTAGTTGATTTCAAGGGCTGAAGAAGTGTTAGTGAGTGGAAAAAAGACATGAGAAAACCTTATAGAAAAAGTCTTACAAGTGTGAAACACGAGTGTTAAAGAGTATAAACATTTAGTGAGTCGTAAGGTACCATATTGTTTTGTTTTACTAACCTTTTTCTTGTAGCAATGGTGTCCGACAGTGATAGTGATCCACCTTCCCCTAAAATTGCTAAGCTAATGACTTCATTGGCTAAATAAATGGAGAAGTTACAAAGAAATGTTGAGAGGAGGATGGGAGACAGATTTGATGAGATACAAAAAGGCACTCAAGAATTGAGTGGGAGAATGGAAGACATAGAGATTAGGAGAAATCATAGATCACCTCATTCTTCTTAAGGGAGTGATTATGGCTATGCAGATGGTAGAAGACATAGGCATAAGAGGAATAGGGATATTTATGACCTGAAGGCTTACCTTGATTGTCACAATTTTAGTGAGGAAAAGAAAATGGAGTTAGCTAGCTTAGAATTTGAGGGATACGTCATGGCGTGGTGGAATCAAGTGCAAATGGATAGAAAAAGATTGAGAAGACATAGACCAGACACATGGGAGGTAATGGAGAGAATCATGAGGGAGAGATTTGTCCTACGTCAATTTGTACAGGAAATGCATAACAAGTTATAAAGGATCTATCAAGGAAGTAAAAGTGTTGATGATTATTACAAGGAGATGGTAATTTCTTTGATAAGAGCAAACATTGAATAAACTAATTAGGCTACAATGACTAGATTTTTGAATGGGTTGAATAGGGACATTCAAGATTTTGTAGAGCTTCAAAGCTACAACACTCTGGATAAACTTATACATAGGATTGTGAAAGTGGAACAACAGTAGAAGAGAAAACAAGCCTACAAGAAGTCTTCATATAGTTATTCATCTTGGAAGGATAAAGACACTTCTAAGAAGGAGGGTTCTTCTTCACAATATATTGAAAGGAAGTCTTCAAGAGGTAATCCCACTTCTCCTACTCAACCCCCTTCAAATAAATCTAGTTCAATTGAATGTTTTAAGTGTTTGGGTAAGGGTCATATTGCATCCCAATGTCCAAACAAAAACACCATGATTGTGTTAGAGAATGGAGAGATGGATAGTGAGTCATCTAAAAGCTCTCATAGTTCCTCCAGTGAAGGGGAGAATGATGGTTTTCTTCAACCGGAAGAGGGAGATCTTTTGATGGTAAGAAGACTCATGGGAAGCTTGTGCAAAGATCAAGATGATACATAGAGAGAAAACATTTTTCATTCTAGGTGCTTCGTGAATGGAAATGTTTGTTCTCTTATCATGGATGGAGGAAGTTGTACCAATGTTACAAGCACTATATTAGTGGAGATGCTTGGTTTTAAAAACCACCCATCATCCTAAGCCATAAAAATTGCAATGGTTGAGTGACAATGGTGAGTTGGTTGTGAATAAACAAGTGTTGCTTACATTATTCATTGGAAAATATGTTGATGAAGTTTGTGATATGATTCCTATGGAAGCTTGCCATGTTTTGCTTGGTAGACTGTGGCAATATGATCGAGATGTTATCCACAATAGGGTCACCAATCAATATTCTTTCTTACATAAAGGTAAAAAGGTATTTCTCTCACCTTTATCTCCAAGTGAGGTGTGTGAGGATCAAATAAAAATGAGATTGAAAAGAGAAAAAGAAAAGAAAATCAAAGAAGAAAAGAGTCATTTGAGAGAGAACAATCGAAAAGAAATGGATGGCAAAAAGAGTGAAAAGAAAGAACAAAAGAAAATAGAAAAAAAAGAGTAAAAAATAATTAGTGATAAAAGAGAGTTTGTTCATCAAACTTAAGAAGGTAAAAAGAGTGATGCTAGCTAGACAACAAATGTATTTACTAATTCCAAATTATATGTGCTTATCTTCTAGTGCCCTTGAGTTGCCTCAAGGTTTTGATACACTTTTAAAGGAGTTTGACGATGTCTTTCCACAAGACATACCCCCCATGGCTTGCCTCCTTTAAGAGGAGTTGAGAATCATGTTGAGTACAAAGGAATCACTTGATAAATAGGCAAGAAGATCAAGCTTGGTTTTTAGCTTCCAAACATGCCTTGAAGACTTAAAAGAAAATCCTGTAATTAATTGTAAAGGAAAAAACATCTGGTGATCCAAAGTGCATAATATTCATATCATGCATTTAGCATTTCAAAAAGATTTACAAAATTAACAAAGCCTCGCTAATTTGATTCAATGTTTAAAATGAATCTAAGGTTTTTTGGAAAAATACTGTTTTACACTATGTAATCGATTACTGAGGCATAATAATCGATTACTTTGTTCTTAGCTATTTCTGGAAAACCTATCAAGAACATTGTAATCGATTACATATCGGATTAATCGATTATTTGACCTTAGCTTACTTATAAAACAACATTGATACATATTTTAATCGATTACTAAGTTACTGTAATCGATTACAAAGGCCAAAAGGAAATCTCCTGGTTTATGAAACTCACTGCCTTAATCGATTACCAAAACTTGTAATCGATTACATTATTCACCATTGCTTCACTATCTGTTATAAATAATCGATTACCAAAGTACGTAATCAATTACATAGTTCATTTAGCCAAAATATGTTTTGTGAAGCTTTCTGCCATAATCGATTACCATAACACCGTAATCGATTACACAGTGCATTTCAGCAATATTCTGAACTTCAAGTTTTTGTAAAACTCACTGTGATAATCGATTACTATGCGTAATAATCGATTAATTAGTTCGTTATCATAACCCAGAAGCCTATAGAACATATTAATCGATTACAAATGATAAATAATCGATTACATATGATAAATAATCGATTATTAGGAGCGTGTAATCGATTACAGGCAGTTAGAAATATTTGTTATAAATAGAACTCATTCTGTGCCTGATAAGGGACTCGCTAATTTCGAATTCTGAGCTAACATAAAGCATTCTAAATACTTTCTTGAGGTTCTTTTGGTTCTGGGTGTTCTTGCTTACATCAAAATACAAATGGGCTATTGATTGTGTCTTGAAGCAAGAAAGTTTTTGTCAAAGTTTAAGGATTGAGCTGTTCTGAGTTTTGTGTAGATTCTTAAACCTGATTCATTCTCTCATTTGCATCATTTGTCATGGGATCATCATGTGATATCTTTTCCTAAACTTTGAAGGTGTACTCTGTTTTTATTTGTAGTTGAATTTCTATTGTAATTAAGGTCTTGCATGTAATCTAGAGGAAGGGTTTCTCTAGGGGTGTGCTGAGTGAATTCTCAGTGGGTTGGTCTCTAAGAACCTAATAGTGTTTTAGGTTTCTGAACTTTATCTAGGGTTGATAAAGAGAGATTTGTAAAATTCTTGTAAGACAGAAAATTGCAATAGTGGAACTCCATTCTAGTGTTGAATGGAAGAAAACTGGATGTAGCTTCATAGTGTTTGAAGTGAACCAGTATAAATCTTTTGAGTCTTGTGTTTAAATTCGTGCTTGTCAATCTTCCTTATATATACACTGCTGTATTATCTTGCAAATCAATTTAACTTTGAATAATTGCATACCTTGAACTGAGCAAGTGATTGAATAAATATTTCTGTTGGTTTCAAAGTGATAAAGATCCTAAGAGTAAACTCTAATTTTGCAAAAAGAATTTTAATTTACCAAGCCCAACCAATTCACCCCCCCTCTTGGTTAAGTGTGAAGTGTCCTATCTTTTACAAATCAAATTGATGTTGTTCTGGGAGCTTCATTGCCTAATAAGGCTGCCTATATGAGTAATCCAAAAGAGACCAAGGAGATTCAAAAGCAGGTTGAAGAGTTGATGATAAGAGGATGGGTAAAGGAAAGCTTGAGCACATGTGCAATGCCGATCATCCTAGTCTCAAAGAAAGATAGCACATGAAGGATGTGCATGGATTATTGACCCATCGAGAATATCAATGTAAGGTATCGACATCCTAATCCTAGACTTGATGATAGGGTAACTAACTCTACCACCTCTTTTTCTTCATTTGAGGTCGTTTATGATTTTAACCCATTATTCCCTGTTGATTTAATCTCCTTACCTAATGATTCTTCTATTTTGAGTAAGAATGGGCTTTCTAGAGACACTTTTGTTAGGAATTTCCATGGAAGGGTGCAAAATCAAATTGAGAGGAAGATTAAGCAATATGCATGACATGCCAACAAGGCGAGAAAGATCATAGTATTTGATCCCAAAGATTGGGTTTGGGTACATCTAAGGAAGGATATGTTTCCTTTCCAAAGGAAATCTGAACTCCAACCTAGGGGTGATGGTCTTTTTAAGTGAGTATGAGATGAGTTCTAATTTTAATGTCGTTGATCTTTCTTCTTATGATATAGGTGTTTTGAATGCAAATTCGAGAACATATTATTTTTAAGAAGGAGAGGATGATAGAGGACTATCCAAAGAGCATGATGTTCTAGAAGCACTTCATAATTTAAGGGTCCAATGACAAGGTCCAAAGTCAAGCTTCAACAAGAAGAGATGACCAAGAGAATCATGGCTGAACTATTTAACAAGGGCAAGGTTGAAGGAAGACGTAAGGAGTTGAATTGGAGCACCTTGAAGATTGTAGGATAGCTCGCTTAGCGCGCATGTCGCGCTTAGCACAATTCCTTAGCAGAGAGTTTTTTGGGCTTAGCGCGCATGGCCCACTTAGCACGCAATTGAAAATAGTATGAACAACACACAAGAACCAAGAAGGGGGTGAATTGGTTGATATTGAACAATTAAAAATTCTTTAAGCAATTAGAGTAATCAAGATCGTATCACAAACAGTCCAAAAAAGCTCCAATCAATCAAACACCACTGCTCAAAGAATGCAATAAAAAAACTTTTACTGTTGATTAAGAAATGTAGCACTAATGATTGACAAATTATAACAGCAAGAAAAGATTAGGAAAAAGTAGTCAATACAAGGATTTATACCAGTTCACTTCTCAACCTTGGAGAAGCTACATCCAATTCTTCTAACAAAAAATGTTAGAGTTCCACTAATAACAAATTGTTCTTCAAGCTTGTTACAATCACTCTTAATCACACCTAGATCAAGAACAAGATCTCTAACTCACTTAGGATCTCTATGATCAAGACATAAAGAACACTTATCTCTACTCTTACCCTTAGGAACACCTATCCTAGAAAAGCCTTACCTATTGTTATTAATACACAAAAAGAAACTCAAAAGAATGCAAAAGAATTTACAACAAAGTTGTATATAAAGAAACCACCTGATGATCCAGTAATGATGTATGCAAATGATTACCAAACTTGAATTAAAAGGTGGAAGAAGCTACTTCAAAACTTTCTTTCCAAAACTTCTTTTGAAAGCTTGCCCAAGAATAAATCATCTTTTGAAATCTTGAAGCTTGAGGATTTGTGGGACTTAACAGAGTTTAGCACTTGGAATCTTTTCTTACTTCAGAAAGCTAATGAAAATACTTTGATATTTCGTTGTTCTTTTTCAACACACCCAACAACTATTTATAGAAATCAATTTGTAACTGTCAATAATCGATTAATTCACTAATGTAATCGATTAAATTCACTTATTTAATCGATTGTTAACACGTTTAATCGATTAAAGTGTTCTTGAATTTTCTAGAAAAGATTTATGAGCAACATAATCAATTAATTCGCAATGTAATCGATTATCACAACCAATATTAGTTTCCAATATGCGCCAAGTAATCGATTACGACAATATCGTAATTGATTATCATAGGAAGATTTTTTTGTGACTTTGTGAAGTGTAATCGATTACCATATTCTTGTAATCAATTAAAGTGTTCCTGAAAGCTTAAGTAATAGATTACCATTTGCAAGTAATCGATAAAACAGAGAAAAATTGTTTTTCCAAAAACTTAAACATTGAACACTTTGACTTTTTATGCAATCATTAAAACTCTTTGTTTCAAAAAAGTTTTTTCACAAAACTTATGCTTTTATGAGAACATGAATGCAAAACCATGTATGAGCTTTATGCAATGGATCATAGGAAGTTTCATCTCATATGAAAATAATATGAACACACACAATAACCAATAGGGGGGTGAATTAACTTAAACTTTGTCTTTTAAAATCTTTAAAACAATCAGAGTATGAAGGATTGTGTCACAAAAGACCCTTTGATAAATTTCAGTCAATCAAGTGCCAACCTTTAAAGAAAGCAATAGCTGAAAATATATTTCAGTTGATCTTGAAAAGATTATCCAAATGAATGACAATCAATGACAGCAAGAAGAGATAAAGAGAAAGTACTCAACACCAAGAAATATACTGGTTCATTTCTCAACTTGAGAAGCTACATCTAGTTTCTTCCAACCAACTTGGTTAGAGTTCCGCTATTCACAAAATTCTTTTCTTACAAGCTTACAACAATCATCCTTAATCAACCTTAGATTAAGATCAGGAATCTAACACCCTTAGACTTCTAGTGATCAAGACATAGAGAATCCCCTCTCTACTCTTCCCTCTAGAGAAACCTACTCTAGACAAGCCTTAAGAAATCTTTTGTAATAGTAATAAACAAACTGAAATTCTAAAACGAATTACAAACAAAGTTTAATGGAGAGAGACAACTTGATGATCCAATGTTTATGAATGCATATGATTTACCAATCTTGATCCAGGTTGAATGAAAACAAATTTCAGAGTAAACTCTCCAAGAACTTCTTTAGAATCTTGCCCAAGAAGAAATCTTTCAATGTAACATGAAGATTTTGAATTTGTGGGACAAGAGCTCAGTGACTCAAAGTATCTCTTCTCACTTCAGAAGGCTTTTGAAAATCTATGAAAATTTCGTTGTGTAATGATCTATTCATTTCAAAAGACCCAACAACTTTTTATAGAAATCTGTTGTAATTGAATGTAATTGATTAAATCGTCCATGTAATGGATTAATTCCACTTGCGCAATCGATTAATTACAAATTTAATCGATTAAAGTGTTCTTGAACTTTTTGGAAAAGATACATGAGCAAAGTAATCGATTAATCCGCCATGTAATCGATTAACACAAGCAGTCTTGTTTTCAAAAACGTGCTAAGTAATCAATTACTGCTAAATGGTAATCGATTAAAACAAGAAGACTTATTCTGTGTTTGGACAGTGTAATCGATTATATAATAGCTGTAATCAATTAATTCATTCTTCATGGCTCAGATAATAGATTACCATATTCAGGTTATCGATTAAAGCAGTGTGAAATAGTTTTTCCAACACTTAACCATGAACACTTAGCTTTTTATGCAATCATGAAAACATAACGCTTTTTCACAAAACATGTACTTTTATGAAAACCATGAATGCAAGCCAATGAATGATGTTTATGCATTGCAATGGATCAAAAGATGAAACTCTTATATATCTAAAGATTACATATGCCTTCAATTGAATGGCAGGTAAAAGCTAAAACTAATCCAAGATGAAGAGCCTTAGCATCTTGATCTTCTTCAAGCCCCCCCTGTATATAACATCATGCACAACTTACAACTACTAATCAAATTGATTTGGCATGTAAGAAAGCCTAAATACTCTATAGCCTTTTAGATTCAACTTCTTGATCCTCTTGACTCTAACAACAATGTCTACGAGGATTTATGTAATTTTTTTTATTTTTGTAATGGGCTTGAATGTTACCCAAAATAGGCCTAAACTGTACATTTTTAGTTGATTATTAAAGTCTTAGATCTATAAGTACTCAGATATTGCTATTTTTGGACAACTTTTGATTAATAAAATTAAGCATTTGCTGGAATTGAGAGCTTAACCTCTTCTTAATCTTCACCATTTTCTATTTTAAGTTTTCAAACAACTATCCACGTAGTCTTGAAATTTGCATCTAGAAACGATCCAATCCAAGTGTTTATGTCTTGGTCGTCATCATGTGGTAATCAGAGCTTGAATCCGGAGAGCAATATGAAAATATTTTATCAATTTAGGTGCAGTTTTTTTTATTCTTTTCTAGAAAATGAAATTTCCTTGATTCTTGCTTGTTTGTGTTTAATTGTGTGTTTTATGAGTTTATCTTGCTTTTGCCTTCAATTCCTCTATCTTTTTGTTGGATTCAAAGTTGTTTTGAATATGGGTTGTTCTTCATGAAACTCATAGCACTGTTGGAAAATTTTTGAGTTTGATCCATAACAATACTATTGTCTAAAGAGCATTGTGGCATTTGTGCAAATATCAAAAGTTTTGGTCCTAAAAGGGAAAATACGAAGGACCAAAGGGAAAATATTAAAAAATATTTCGGTTCAAAATGAAAATATCAACAAAAAAAATATGAGGACTAGATTATAAAAAAAAAAGTTGACAGTCAAAATTTTGTCAGCCCTTTCTCTTAGTGTGTGCTTATTGTTGCTTTCTAGTACTTTCTTTTGCATAATTACAGTAGTTTATACTTAGCCAATTTTTTTTTTACAATATTAGATGAGATGTAACGACTTGCCTCGTCACTACGATATTACTAACTCTAATCGAGTGAATTTCCAATTTTAATGAAAACTCCATTAATTTGATTATGAAAATGATAGTAAGTTTTTCGCGATAAAAAAGCACGATACCATTACATTGATCGAATACACATATATGCATATAATAAACCAGTGCATATCATTCATATGTTTAGAACTTAATTTAGTTTTACATATATTTACATCTCAAAATATACATGTCTACAAAAAGAACCAAGGAACTAACTATGAAAGAGTTGATTGACAAAACACAACTCTTTCCAAAAGAAATCCGACGTCATCATGTCGGCTTGGCGGCTCCAACAAAAAGAAGATCTCCCTCCAAGGTCACCTACTGCTGTTCATCTACTCACACGAACGAGGGTTTGCGATCATCACAGGTACCAATCACACGGTACAACAATCGCAAGGGTAAGTTTATTATATACAAGCAACAATTATCAGGCAACCACAATTGGAAAGGAAACAACAATAACAAACACAATATTACCAGAATTCCATCAGTCCAATATTAACGACCCACCACATCGCTACTGTATCACTAACTCTTAATTATTCCATAAACATGTTTTAACTGAAGATCTCTTTCATTTAATTTTGAAAATGGTGGTACATTTTTCTCGTGAACACATAACTACCATAGTCATAAACAAGACACGTATAAAAGCGTCCCAATTTCATAAATATATGCATATACAAAACGTGGTTTAGTTGTAAGTACAATTATCCATGTCTAAAATGTACAAGTGTTTTACAAATGAAATAAGAAATTAAACGTCGGGGTGTAATTAGCAAAAATACTAGGGTATATCCATTAAAACAAGGGGTATGATTAGCAAAATATAACTCCTGCCCGGGATCTAGTCCATCGACATCTCGGCTACTTGGCGGCTCCAACCAAAAGTGGTCATCTTCCCAGTCACCTACTGTTGTCCATCTGCTCACACGAACACGGTTCGCGGTCATCACAGGTACCAAACCACCCGGTACAACAAAGCAAATGTGAGTTCATTATGTAAAATAACAAGCAAAAGATAATATCAGTTAAGGAAGACAATCCAAGCGTCACATTATCATCACAACATCCAGGTATATCAACACGCAACCAACATAAACAGGCATCCAAGAACATTCCACAAGTCAAAATGTAATGTCTAGCATGATGCAAGCTCCTGACTTAACTCTCAGCATACAATGTGGTACCATCCCGAAAATAGGTCATCCTTGTGGTCAGATGATGCAAGCAGTGTTTTAAAAACCGACCCGGTGACTGACCCGGTCAAGGTACTGGGTCACTGGGTCAGTGGTCGAACCAGTGGGTCACTGATTGACCCGCATGACCCGGTCAGTGGTTGAACTGGTGGGTCACTGATTGACCCGGATGACCTGACTAGTAGTTGAACCGGTTGACCCGCATGACAATGTCTTAAAATATTTATAAAAAAATCACAAATTAATATTTTTCCATAATATAGAGTCATAGATAATTAGCTAGCAAAATGTTAAAAAAAACATCATTATCCAAGTTCAAACAAACAAGTACCAAATAATAATATCACAAACATAAGCTAAATAAAATAAGGCATCACAAATCATAACATAAATAATTAGATACCAAAATGTAAAAAAAAAAGTTATTGTCAAAGTTCAAACAAACAAGTAACAAAAATTATAAATATAAGATAAATAAGTTTAAGTTCAAGAAACAAAATTATGAATAAAAAATTATAGAATGTTAATTCTCATCCAATAACTTATTTGATTAAGAAAAGTATATTAAAAAATTCAAAATAACAATTAAAGTATTAAAGTTTATAACACAAGTAAAGTGCATTAATAAAAAAGAAAGTGTAAATAGTAACTATTTAAATTAAAACAAAAGTTAATTTTTAATTAAAAAAAGGCAAAAGGAGTATAGTAAGTATAAAGGAAGTGCAGGAAGTAAAGCTGTAATGGATCTTGGCCCAAATGGAAAAAAAACCCTATTCCCACTTATATTAAAGGTTTTGCGCTGTTACTGCTTTGCGCCGCTGCACGTTTTTGTTTTCTTCTTTGGCAGCTGTGCCTGTGCTGCACTTTCTTCTTCGTCTTCTTCTATGCTTCTCTCTGTGATTTCTTCTTTTCTTCTGTGGCTGCTCACTGCTGTCTTCTTCTATGCTTCTTTTATTCTTTTTGCGCTTTCAATATAAATAGCGACCCGCTTTTTTTCTTTGGCCGGTGCAATGGCACTAGATTAATAGTCTTCTTTGGCCGCTGCATTTTTTACTTCTTCTTTTTGCTTGAATCGTGACCTTTTTTTTTTCTTTTCTAAATAGCGACCCCGGTCCGGGTCAGCGGGTCGGCGGTTGAACCATGAATCCGGTCGGGTCACACCGGGTTGAAAGCATGTCTGATCCGTTGATAGACTCGACCCAGTCCAACCATCGGGTCACGGTCTGACCGACAGGGTCGGTCCGGTTTCTAAAACACTGGATGCAAGGGTCACTCTGTCATGCACAGGAAGCACCCCCATGGTGATAAGCCAAATAGGTGTCAGAAGGAGTTCCCAACAGACGTGGTCCCCCAGTACCCCGGTACCCTACAACCAATCATCAATCTTATTTTCGTCATGCAAATGTTGTATGTCTCTCATGGGCACAATCAACGTATGGCTCGACACAGGAACAACCCCGTCCTGGCAAGGATCTCTATACCCTCCCATGTACATACATTCCGCCCTAAACGAGGGCCGCCCCAACACGGGTTCTGTTGCGGGTTCGACAAGTGTACCGTTCATTTCAAGTAGTAAAGTGAATAAGTAGAGTATCGTCTCCACAGGGATTGAATGCAATCTTATATAACTTAAGGTCTTAGAAATTGGAAGACAAATAATAAGTTGAGAGAGTTGGTTGATTTGTAATTGAGTGCTGTAATTTAAATGACAGAAATTTAACAAGAACGTAAGCGAATGTAATTAGAGTTTACCGCAGTAATGAGAGATGATTGTAGTTAAGCGCAATCCCCTATGATTCCTTCCTACTATGTTCGATTAATTAGTAACTTGAACTAATCTTAATTACTCAGCTATTGTGTTCTCCTGTGATTAGCTAAACCCTAATCCCTTAGTAGTTTAACCTTTTGATGAAATTAAGAACCCTAATCCCTTAGTGATTCCCTCTTAAACCAAGCATTAAGCAAACACAACTGAAAGTGCTGCAACTACACATCCCTATCCCTAGGCAATGTATGAATTGTTGTTTTACTCATTTCAAAAATTAGAATCCCAATATCCCTATTGCGAACCCTAACCCTAAGCCTCTTAAGAGAATGGCCAGTCCAATTAAGAATTATGCAGTGAATAGCAGAATAGAACAAAGCAATTATGATAACCTTATTAAAACCAATCAATACATAGAGGAATTTTTCATAGGTTCATGGCTCAACCACAATACAGAAATTAGCCAAGCATATTCAGAGTTAACAATACTTCCATGCTTAACATACCAGAAGAAAAGAAAAGATTACACAAGTTATGAGTCTGCAGACTTCCAATCTTCTCCCAAGGTGCTTAAATGGCTTCTTCCTTAGCAATCTCTCTAAAACCTCTGTCAAAAAGCTCCTTCTTTGTGACCCAGAGGCTTCCTTTTATGCCCCAAAACATCCTAGGTCTAATTCCAGTAACCCAGCACTATTCCCTCCCCTGAATCAATTTAGATCTTTTTAATTTGGGAAACAGCGAGCTTCTCACGCGATTCGCGTGAAGTCCCACGCTAATCGCGTGAGTTGGTCGAGTTGAATGGGCTGCTCTGGTCTTCTGGCGCGGATCGCGTGGATGTTCACGCTGATCGCGTGATGTGTTCGAGCTAAATGTTTAAGTTTGATAGAATGGCGCGACTCGCGTGGGTGATGGCGCTGATCGCGTGAGTCATTCGCACTGAGGGGCTGTGTTTCATCATCTGACGCTGATCGCGTGAGTGTTGGCGCGACTCGCGTGGGAGCTTTGAGAGCATTGGCTTGTTCTTTTGTAGCTTCTCTCTTGTTGGTTCCTAAATGATAAAATAACTAAGAAACTTGATAAATATGCAATTTAAGTAATAATTCACTAATTCCTAAACTAATTTACTAATTCTTAAACAATTTATTAATTAATTAAGCCTAAAAACTACTATGTGCTAGAAGCATATCAGGTTCATCGATGCACTGACCGTGGTCCTTGCAAGGTTCACCACTCGGTCCCATCATCTCACATGTCTACACATAGCATATCCCCACGGCTCCATCAATGTATGGTCCGGCCCGGCCCGGGATCAACTCGTCTTGGCTAGGATACTGCCATACAGCCCCGTGGGCATCTATGTATATCCACTTGCATTCAGATCACCATGGGCACCGTTAATGTATAGCCCGCCCTGGGAACAACTCGTCCTGGCTAGGATACTTCCATACACCCCCATGTTATCAATGCGTACATCATCTCAAGCCATTACATAGGCCGATCTCAATTATTATCATAGTAGACACATACGTCTCTTACACATCATCCATAAACACCACAAACAAGTGAGCCATGGTGAAGTATTAAGTGTCCGGGGTGGCACCTAGCTATATAACTCGAGATAAGAATCCGAACAAAGTCGGACAAGGCACATAAGATTGGTCAAGGTCGGCAAAGGTATGTAAAAGGCGGTCAAAAAGGGGTAAAGGTTGGGCAAAGGAAGACAAAGGTGGACAAGAGCGGACGAGGTCGGAAGAGGTTGGTCGAAGGCGGTCAAGGATTCTTTGGGTTTCTATAAAATACCAAAGGACGGACTTGACACTATGAAATCGGTTATATAAGCATTGATTATAACATAGCGCATGCAAGGCTCGGGTTTGTATGAGTATTACCAACCTACACAAGGTCGTCCAGGTAAGGAAAATCGAGTAAGAGAAACCCAGTAGCTTAGAAAGAAAAGGCTTGAACTTAACAATTCTATAGAGAATAACCCAACCGAGTAGAGGACCTGATGGCTCTCTTCCCGAGGAGGTATGAGCTCATCCGGATTAGGGACCCGATGGCTCTTTTCCCGAGAAGGTACAAGCTCATCTGAGTTGGGAAACCCTATAGCTCACTCTCTCAAAGCAAACTTGAGCTCAACAGCTCTATGGTATCATCCCGGGTAAGGAACCTGGTATGCCGACGTCTGCCAACAAGGGCTAAGTCACATTTTGCATGCACACATGCATGCTACGCAGCTGATATGCTTCTAGCATATATTAGTTTTTAGGGTTATTTAGATATATAAATTGTTAATAAATAGTTAAAATAGTATTAAAAATATTTATGTTTCGAATTAATAGAATTTGATAATGTTTTTGTGAATATTTAGTTTTTAGGAACCCAAAGCAAGGAGAAAAGCTGCAAAAGACCCAACATTGGTCATTCGAACATCCCGCGCGGATCGCGCGGGAACCACGCGATCAGCGCCACAACTTAAAATGCCTATTGTTGCGATGGATGCTTTTATTTCAAGAATTTGATTTAGAAATTAGAGACAAAGCAGGTGTGGAAAACAAAGTGGCTGGCCATTTATCTAGAATTCAAGAGAAAACTTTACAAGATGGACCTGAGTTGGAGATTAATGAGTCTTTCCCTGATGAGCAAATTATGACAGTTGCAAACATGGCAAACTTTAAAGCTGCAAGATTGATGTCGGATGACCTGAATTGGCAACAAAAGAAGAAATTTCTTCATGATTCCAAAAGGTACTTATGGGACAACCCTTTTCTATATTTTTGATGTACTGATGGGATAATTCGTAGATGTTTGACGGAGTCAGAAGTACCAAAAGTTCTGTGGCATTGCCATGCGTCTGATTATGGAGGATACTTCGGAGGAAATAGAACAGCATAAAAAGTCTTGCAGTGCGGTTATTATTGGCCAACATTATTCAAAGATGCAAGAGATTTTGTGGAAAAATGTGATCGCTGTCAAAGGACGGGAAATATTCCTCGCAAGGATGAAATGTCACGGAATAATATCCAAGAAGTGGAACTGTTCGATGTATGGGGAATTGATTTCATGGGACCTTTCCCTAAATCACACTCCAATCAATATATCTTGGTTGCAGTAGACTATGTGTCTAAGTGGGTGGAGGCTGTGGCTTTACCTACAAATGATGCTAGAGTGGTGTTGGAGTTCTTGAGGAAGAATATTTTCACACGCTTTGGAGTTCCAAGAGCTATAATCAGTGATGGAGGTACCCACTTCTGCAATAAACATTTTGCGAGCTTACTTGCTAAGTATGGAGTAACTCACAAGGTTGCTACACCATACCATCCACAAACAAGTGGTCAAGTCGAGATTTCCAACAGAGAACTGAAGAGGATATTAGAGAAAACTGTAGGAAATTCAAGGAAGGACTGGGCAAAGAAGTTGGATGATGCACTATGGGCTTATAGGACTGCCTTCAAGACTCCAATAGGTATGTCTCCTTTTCAGCTTGTCTATGGTAAATCTTGCCATCTTCCAATTGAGCTTGAACATAAAGCAATGTGGGCTACAAAATTTTTAAACTTTGAGTTATCTAAAGCTAACAAGAAAAGGTTATTGCAATTAAATGAGCTTGATGAGTTCAGGTTAGCTGCTTATGAGAATGCCAGGATCTATAAAGAAAAGACCAAACAATGGCATGACAACAGAATTCGTCCTAAATAATTTGAACCAGGGCAATAGGTTTTGCTTTACAATTCTCGCTTAAAGCTTTTTCCAGGTAAGGTTAAGTCTCGTTGGTCTAGTCCATTTTTGGTTAGAAAAGTTTATCCTTATGGGACTGCTGAAATATCTCTTTTGGATAATGATAGATCTTTCAAAGTGAATGGATGTAGGTTGAAGCATTATTTTGGAGGGGCAGTAAATAGGAACGTAGTTTCTATTCCTCTGAAAACCCTTGGCGACTGAAACTTGGAACGTCAGGCTCGTGACTTTAAACAAGCGCTACTTGGAAGGCAATCCAAGTGTTTACTTTGTTAAAATCCATGTTTTTCATGCTTTTGATTCAATTAAGGTTTGTTAATGGTTTTAGTTTTGGTAATTAGGTAGAATTGTTTTTGTTTGATGCCAATTACTTTAGTTAATAGTTTAGTTTAGTGTTTTTGATTCATGTTGTTTGTTTTTAGTCTTTAATTTCATGCAATTAGGTATAAGTTGTTAATTGATGTTAATAATAAGTTAGAATAGGTAGTTTTAGTTTGAATTTAGTGCATTTTAGTTGTATGCTACATTCTAAATATTCTAGGGTAGTTTAAATTTGCATATGGGCATTATTAACTTAGAAAAATTTTGATAGAGGAAGCAAAGGCAGCTCGACTTTCCCGCGCTGACCGTGTGGCACAGCCGCGCTAACCGTGCCGTAAGTTCGAAGCTAATGGCCAATTTTGGAGGCATCCACGCTGACTGCGTGGCATAGCCGCGCTAACCGCGCTAGGCTTTCGAGCCACCGGTCATTTTTAAGGCCCCACGCAATTCGCGTGGTAACATGGCACGATCCGCGCCGACTGGTCGAAACCAGAAGTTTTTTTTTCTCTGCATAATTTCACGTGATCAGCGTGGAACGGCGCAAATCGCGCCATACTTGCGAATCAGTTGCCTACCTTTTGAAGCCTCACGCGATCAGCGTGAAGCCACGCGATCCGCGTGAGGTCGCGATTCTGGTTTTTAAAATGCGAGGTTTGAACCTCAGCGCCTGTTCACTATCACCTTACTCTGCTTCTCTTCATTTTCCTTGAGCATTCTGAGCCCATTGCCCTAAACCATTTCTGAGCACAATCAAGAAACAATCCTAGGGTTTGAAATTTCCCCAAACCCATTGCCCTAAACCATTTCTCAACCCACGACCATTCGCATTTGCCTTGGTGTTTTGCTTGCATTCAGATGGTAGGAGATAAGGTTAGTAATTTCGAACTTTGAGTTTTGATTATGGTGATAGCTACTGTAGTGATAGTTTGAATGGAAAATGTTAGGTTGCAATGAATATTAGTGACTCTGTTCATGTTTTGGTCTCTGCTTAATACCCTGACTCAATTGGTATTATTTGATATTGTGATTTCGAATTGGTATAGCTTTGCACAGACAATGGTTTACATTCAAATTGTTAAGCTAAGTGTAATGACAATTTCAATTTTGCTCAATGCATTGGCAACCATTTTGGTTTTGACAGAAGTTGTGGAATTACACAATGAGCAATGGTGTTTTGAATTTTGTGAATGGCTAAGTGTTCTAATACATCATGTATTATGCAAAGTCATGTCCTGTATTCAAATTGGTCAAGATTGAATCGAGCATGAATCTGGTTGTGGATTGTGTCATATGGTGGGTGTTTTAATGCTTCATGTTTTGTAATGTTCTAAAACTGAATTGAAGGTTTTGTTTGAGAGTGATTTTGGCTCTTGGCTTGGTATAGTTTATATTGAACTGCATTTTGCAGTTGTGGTAAGTCATATTGGGCAATGCATGAATGAATGTCATGTTTGGATTATTGGTTGGAGTGTGTCATGGCATTGTTTTGGATGGCTATATTGGTTGCTTCATGTTGCTTTGACATTTCATTTTCAATGTCATATGTTTTGGTTTATTATTCTGATTTTATTGAGCTTACTCTGTCAATTGTTCTATCCTGGAATTGATTGAACCAGTTATTCATGTTAAGCTTGAATTGTACATAAAACCCTTGAACAATGTCATGCATGAATTGTCTTGATTCAAATAATCAGACAGTGATTTTGATCAAATTGAATTGATTCACAAATCAATTAGCAAATTGGTAAGTAGTTAGTGTTGAGTTTGCACATAATTGTTGGTTAACTCAGTTTGAGCATAGAGATTGGGTCACAAGCTGTAATTGAATTGAAGGATTGTTAGCATTTACACAAATCAATTCATGAAAACCAATGAGCATTGATTTTGTTGAGTTGAGTGTTATTGAATGTGTTGAATCAATTTATTTAGATACTTGGAATTATGTTATGATGGTCTAATATTTTGTTTAAGGTTAGATTTTTGGTATGATTCCATTGGTCAGTTTTGACAGACAACTGAACACATGTGCATTCTATGGATGATCAAATCAATTGAAAAAATCAAAGATTGTGTGGTTGTTTCTTTGAATAAAGCTTGAGTCATTGCTTACTGTAATAGAACATGGAATCTTGGTTTTCTTTTAACTGTGAAAATAATGAAATACCATTTGAATGAACCATGTGATGTTTTAATTATGAAACTGCATGTGGAAATCTAGAATGAATATTGTAATTTCATTATGATTGGTGAAGATCCATGCGGAATTAAGTTAGATATTGCATGCTATTGAACTGAATAGATGCAAGATGTGTGCTTCAGTGTGAATTATAAGTTGAATGAGCTAGTCTAGTGTGGTAATGGCAAAGACATGCTTAGCCATAAAATCTGGGAATGGCTAGCATGTTCAGATTTCATGGACTTGAAATGAGTGAAATACATGTAGTTTGATTTTAACTATACCTGTGTGCTGTTTTTGTTTGAATTGAAAATGAGCTGAGTTTGGTATGTTTGAATGTGGAGAGTGCAAAGATTTAAATTTAGGAATCAATTTCACTGTGTATGAATTGTTTTGATGGTATGGACCAGATTAAATCTGGGAATCTCGAGTTATGCATGAATTGTTTCATGACATATAGTAGAGATTTAATCTGGAAATTGATTTTACTTTGGAATCATAAACTAATTGTGAAAAATTTCTCATTTTCAGGGTAAATTAGTAGTCAGGAGGAAGAAGAAGACAGGTGAGACTTCTAGCAGCAAGAGGCCTAGGATGGCTGAGTTTGATGAGGCCAGGTTTCGCAGCTTAGAGTGCCAGGAGCGCTTCGACTCCTTCTACCTTCCGAAGAAGGTTATCCCAGAGAGGAACATCAAGTGAGAGGAGCTTCCTGAACACTCTCCAGTCACCGAGGTCATTGTACGCCGCAGGTGGCAGAGACTAGTCTCACTGGAAGAGCCGAGCTCCAGCTCCATCCTCAAGGAGTTTTTGGCGAACGTCAAACCTGAGACTGTGGAGACCAGGAGATTTAGCTGGGTTAGAGGGGTCGAAGTTCCATTCGACCACGAGACTATAGAGAAGCTCCTGGACACTACCTACAGCGTCTTCTCCAGATGCGAGTTCTTCAGCATCTTTTACCGCATGCAGCCGGACATACATAGCAAGAGGTACCGGGATGAGATGCCACAGTTAGCCGACATGCTCAGGCAGAGCATCATTGGTCTCTACACCTCGTGGAGAACCAAAGCCGACCAGGATTACATGCCAGAGAAGCTAAGGAAGCATGATCTGGTAGGAGACGCTGCTTTCTGGCACCAGTTTGTAAACTACACGATTCTTCCTTCTACGAACATGACGGACGTCAATGTCGAGAGGGCGATTCTTCTGCACGTGCTTCGGATTGAGGCGAACGTGCACCTTTCCTATATCCTCTCTAAGAGGATTCTGCGTATGATCCAGGACGTCAGCAGTAAGTCTTGGCTGGCGCATCCCTCTCTTATCCTCCACTTGTGCCATCGTGCTGGGGTTCAGATCCCAGACGACGAGCCCCTCGACATCAGACAGGGCCCGAGCTTGATGAAGAAGACTTACATAGATGTTATAGAGAGCGTGGCGGCGGAGCAATTGATCAGAGCTTCAAAGCTCTCTCCTAAGGAGCTGGCGGCCCGCAGTCCTCGAGGACCACCACTTCAGATTCCTGCTTCTCCACCACTGACAGACCAGTTTCACCACATGCACATCAGTCTTCTCAGTCTCCAATACCTTCTACATCCACACAGAGGATACCCACTGCATCAGATGATCTTCAGAGTCAGAGAGCTATGATAGAGCATCAGATTTGACTCATGGAGCATCAGACTAGATTAGCGGAGTATCAGACCAAGCTTCTAGAGGACATCTGAAGAGCGGAGCATTGATTTTTCAGAGTACCAGTATCACTTCACTCCTTTTGTTCTGTTTGCTGCCCAGCCTCAGGTCACTCCAGTGGCTCTTAGACCGTCAACACATGCAGATCCCACTCCATTCGGCCCATCCAGTGCGTCAGAGCAAGCTGCCGATGCATTCCAGGATGCGGAGGATGAGACATTGGCTGCAGATGAATGATTGATCCTACAGGACTCCTTTTATTTTATTTTAATTGTTTTTATGTTATTTCTATTGTTCTTAGTAATATGTACAGTGATAGTAGTATGGTGCATGTGAGACACTTGATACATTGTTATGATTGACTGATTGATATATGATAGTATTTTTGCTTATACTGAGTGTGAATGAATCTGTTTGGATGAATTTTTCGATTGTTGCGATTCCTCAAATAATGCCCACGTTTTGGAACGTTTAATTAGCACATGATTCTTTTTAGTGGTTGCTGGGGACAGCAATATACTAAATCTGGGAATGGTGCGTGTGCATTATATGTTGCTATTTGAAGAATCACATACATGAGATTAAGGATATCTAACAGAAAATTTTGATGAAGATGGTAAATGCTAGAAGTATTCTTCAATTATCCTAGACTTAGTATTGTGAAATCAGTGATGAATTGGATATTTTGCTAGGATGCTTGTGTGAGATGATTATGGCATGAATCATAAGAAATATGATTGGAATGTTGATTGTTGGTCTGTTGATTTTCATGATAGAATGGATATGATGCTGGATAGGAAGTTAACAAGTTGACCTGAGTCTATAGCTTGTGAGGTTTGAGCCTATACAGATTTTATTGTTTCTGAGGGACCTCACTTGAATAGTACTCTAGAACTTGCTCTGTTTCTTTGAATGCATGTATGGTTTGAAGTGATTAAGGCATTTATTCTTTTAAAGCCAAGGCCAAATTGACCTACCTTCACAATATTCCATTGCTACCCCTTTGAGCTTAAGCCTGTTCATTCATTCACCCAACATCTAAGCTTAATCTTTTTAACCATCCTTATTGAGATTGGAGGAAGAAGAAAATAGAACCAAGTTCACTAGACATTGAAACTATGGAATAGAAAAAGAGAGATTTGTATATAGAAGTCAAAAAGAAAAGGAAATAGAAAAACAATGAGGTATACAACATTGCAATAGTATTGAAAGAAAAAGAATAAATTAAAATTCAAGCAATAGAAATTGCTTTGCTTTTAATTGCTTTGTTCAAAAAAAAAAAAATCCCAGTTTTGGAAGAATAGTAAATAAGTCATGTGAATGTATGTATGACTTGTGGTTAGATGGACTTGGGAAAATTGATCTGAATCCAATCTTAATTAGCTAGAATCCAAAATTTTTCATACCTCTAAGCCAGGCCAAGTTACAAGCCTTGAAGACCTTTTGATCAATCATGCATGCATTTATGTTTCTTGTTTGGAAACTTTGAGAATATGATCAAGTTTATAGTAGTACTATTGATGTGTTGGATTGAGTGATTATACCTTGATACATTAGAGTGTTGAGTTAAATAGAATTATCTTGTGAGAAGCACTCAGGTTACTTAGTTGATGGAATTAAAAGTGTCATTGAAATTTGACGTGGAAATTGATTGTACCAACATGATGATTCTATGAATGTTGAAGGTGAGTTATGCTTGATTGTTGATCCTAGTTTTCTATTCAAAATTCTGTTTATTGATGAGGACAGCAATATCTAAATCTGGGAATGTTTGATATGCTTCTAGCATATATTAGTTTTTAGGGTTATTTAGATATATAAATTGTTAATAAATAGTTAAAATAGTATTAAAAATAGTTATGTTTCGAATTAATAGAATTTGATAATGTTTTTGTGAATATTTTGTTTTTAGGAACCCAAAGCAAGGAGAAAAGCTGCAAAAAACCCAACATTGGTCATTCGAACATCCCGCGCGGATCGCGCGGGAACCACGTGATCAGCGCCACAACTTAAAATGCCTATTGGATTCGAATCTACCACGCGATCAGCGTGGGAGTGACGCAATCAGCGCCATAAACTTGCTGAGACCTAAATTTTGGTGATTTTGGGCACCTATAAAAGGGAAAAGCTTGGGGTTTTTTGGGGATCTCGATTTTGGTGAAGAACAGAGTTTCTAAAAGGGGATTAAGCAAGAGAATCAAGGGGGAAAGCTTCTAAGGCAAGATTGGGCTAAATTGGAAGATTGGGAACATCATCCTTGGTTGTAATCTCTCTAATTCTTTGTAAATTTTCTTAGGATGCTGTCATTAATGGTGAAACCCAGGGTTAATCTGATTATGAGTGGCTAAACCTTTGTATTGTGGTTGAAAGCAAGAACCTATGTGAACTCCTCTATGTTTTAATTGGTTTCTAATGAGAATTATGATAATTGCTTTGTTCTATTCTGCACTTCATTCTATTCTTCTTAATTTGAACTGGTCATTCTATTAAGTTGCTTAGGGCTTTAATTCACAATAGGGATGTTGGGGTTTTAGTTTCGGAATTGCTTAGAACAACAATTGTTCATTACCTAGGGATAGGAATGCGTGGTTGCAGCACCATTATGTGTTTCAACCCATAATACCTTGATGTATGTCTTAATGCTTGGTTTAAGAGGAATTCACTAAGGGATTAGGTCTTCTACTTTTACCAAAGGGCTAAATTACCTAAGGAATTAGGAATTAGTTTAATTTTATGGAAATACATCAGCTGAGTAATTAGAAATAATTCAAGTTAACAAATCCAATCAAACATAGGTGGTAGGGATCATAGGGGATTGTGATTAACCACAATTGTTCCAAAAATACTGCACTTAAACCATTTAAACTTTGCTTTGTTTTCATTAATTCTGCATTTATTTTCCTTGCATAATCACAACACAACACAAAATCAATTTCTCATAAGGTTATTGTTCTTATTCCAATTTCTAAGCATTGAATTACGATAAATTGTCATCAATCCCTGAGGAGACGATACTTTACTTACACACTTTATTACTTGATAACGATCGGTACACTTGTCGTAGTTTATATATATATAAACACACACACGATCATGACAACATCAGTAGCCCACTTAACTCGGCCTATTCTGCATGCACACATGCATACTACGTAGCCCACTTAACTCGGCCTATTCTGCATGCACACATGCATACTACGTAGCCCACTTAACTCGGCCTACCCATCCCGGTAGCCGACATCACAAACACAAGGGGTTGATGTTAGATTCAAGTGTTTGAAGAATCAGAAGAAGTATTACAAGAAGTGTTTTGATATTTGATTCATGTCCAATCAAGTGTTGATGGCATTTGTAATCTTTTATTTGTGGTGTTAGTTTGGTTCATTAAGGGTATGATCTAATAATCCTTTGCAGCTAGTAAATAAAAACAACAGACATGCATTCATACTTAGGATTACAATCACTTAAGCATACACATTCATATAGAAATGCATTGATAAGCTTGAAACATGCATAAAATGATTTATCACTGGAATAATCGATTACATAGGTAAATAATCGATTACATAAGCACTCTGCATAATTCTGTGTAGTATAGAAGGTGATTTAATCGATTACCAATTAATCGTAATCGATTAAATATGCTAGAGGCAAAAGTGAAGCTCACTGGAATAATCGATTAAACGGTAAAATAATCGATTACTTTGATCATGCTTATTTTCCAGAACTGCTACGAACACTTTAATCGATTAAATGGTCAAATTAATCGATTACATGAGTTAAATTAATCGATTACATTATCGAAATAATCGATTACAGTCTGTTAAATCTGTTTTTTTATAAATAGCATGCATTGACTCACAATCTCAGAGATTCAGAATTCGAAAAATTTTATTACAAAATTGTAGTAACATTCTCTGAGTGCCTTTGAAGTGAAGAAAGAGTCTTTTTCATGTGGGTTGTTCTTTGATGAGAAAATCATGAAGCTAGAGTAAAGGAAGGAGGTTCTTAGTAATCATTCATGCATTAATCTGTTTCAAGATCATTCAAGAAGGCATTACATTCATCACCAGGTTATCAATTTTGTTTGAAATTCTTTCAGCTGCAAATGGAAGTTTAGGTGATATCCTTCTTGAACTTTATGCTTAACTCTTTGTGAGATTTAATTCTGTATTTTACTGATTGTGCTGTAATTGTCCATGTAACAAGTTAGAATTCTTTAAAGCATAACTAGATAGGGTTTCTAGTGGGTAGAACTGAGTGGTGTGCTCAGGTTCTAAGTCTTTAGATAAATCTTAGTGTTAGATTTAGAATTTTGCCTAGGGTGGGTGAAAGAGACTTGGTTGATTGCTTGTAAAGAACTGAATCTTGTTAGTGGAACTCTAATCTGGTTTGGATTAGAAGACAACTGGATGTAGCCTCAAGTGGTTAGAGGTGAACCAGTATAAATTTGTGTGTAATTGTGTTTTGATTTACATTACATTCAATTGCTTGTGATATTATTTTGTGAATCAGCTTACACTTTGTTTCAGCACATGAGTTAAGTGATTGGAAAAGATAAATTTGCTTATTAAAAGTGTTGTGTGTAAAGATACGATCCATTGTTTATCTTCCGCTGAGTTTGATTTTGCAAGAAAAGTAAAAAGGTGTTAAAAACCAATTCACCCCCCCTCTTGGTTTATTAGATTAGGTGTTCATTGTATTTACAGTTGATACACTAGTTTAACTCGGCCTACCCATCCCAGTAGCCGACATCACAAACACAAGGGGTTGATACACTGGTTTAACTTTGCCTACCCATCCCGGTAGCCGACATCATAAACATAAGGGGTTGACATACTGGTTTAACTCGACCTACCCATCCCGGTAGCTGACATCACAAACACAAGGGGTTGATACCTATGTGCAACACGGCCAACCCATCCAAGTACCCGGCACCTCCACGAACACTTCTACAAAGTGTCTTGGGAGCTTTTCAGCATCAAAATGCCAACTTCACACACATGCACGGGGAGTTCTTACAACATCAACTCCCCCTTCCAAAACACCACACCAAAACATCATTAAACATCAACACGAAACACCAACCAACGAACATAAAGCGTAACGCATCCCATTCACTCAAATGCACAACTTTTTGGAAAACAACACACACAGGGACATGCAATCATCACCATGGTTGGACTCCCTGGTCCTCAACCATGTTACCTAAAACTGTTATCAAACATAATAAACTCCCCTTACCTAACCAGGAGTTCGTTCACGAGCTTCACAATGTTTTGTTCTAACTTCTACTCCGGCCACGAGGTCCATCTCGATGTCAGGATTCTGTGGTGGTTCTCACCAGTTGAAGGTAACACAGAGGGGGGGGTCGAGAACAAGAGGTTTTCTGGGTGAGTTTTAGAGAGAGAATGGATAAAAGCAAGGGTTGAAGAAGGGAAGAGTACGCTTCTGCTATGCCTGCCTGCTGTTTATAAACGCAGCTGACAAGACATCTCCTTTTGCGTGCATGCACAGCAACCTCTGCCAACAAAGTTGACTTTACCCTCACCAACGCATATCCCAAGGCAAAACACTCAAAACAACAATTATCAAATAAAACACACAATAAAACATATAATTAATCACCATATCACACAAAAAGAAACGTCCCTCTTTTATGACTTGAAATCCGGGGTGTTACACAATACATACTCGACAAAACCAATCATTCAATTCATTTCACAAATCAAACAATCATGATTGGAATGATGCATGCTCTTGATTTCACTCTCACCATGTAATGTGGTACCATATCCAAGGAAATAGCCTCTCACAGGAAAAATGATCCATCGCCTATCAGGGTCATCATCTCGTGCATGTGCCATTCCCCCCCGGTGATCAGCCAGCGGCGCTAGGGAATTCCAAACCGATCACCCCTCAGTACCTGCGTTTTCAGCCCACAGAAACCCATAGGTACGCGCATTGCTTCATTCTATTTCCATCAATGCAATATGAAATATGAAACATGGGCACCATCAATGCATGACCCGACTAGGAACACATCCTTCCTCGCAAGGGTAACCTGTCATGCACCCCCATGTACATACATAACACACCAATGTGGGCTCACCGATACATTAGTCGTGGCTAGGAACACATCCTTCCTCACAAGGGTAACCAACCGGTCACAGCATCATAGGTGGACGTACACATCATACAACCATGGGCACCATCAATGCATGACTTGGTTAGGAACACATCATTCCTCGCAAGGGTAACCCGTCATGCACCCCCATGGGTATCTATGTCTATCCACATCACACAATGACATTATCAAGATCCACATCACATCATCTCAATATAGTCATCATACATATCAAACTCATCTCATTTCAACATCATCAATTACATCAACATTATCTCATTTGAACATCGTCAACCACATCAGGATTATCTCATTTAAACATCACCAACCACATCAATAACATCTCAATTTCTATATCATCAACAACATCAACATTATTTTATTTCAATATCATCATCATAAACATCAACATTCAACAGCATTAACTATATCAACATTATCTCATTACATCATCATCAATTATCTCAACATTATCTCAATCTCAATATCATCAACGACATCACAAACAATCGCATTTCACATCTATTCATAATACAGATGCCTGGGATTCACATGCTCCAGGTCTTTAGACAACCCAAATTTCATACATTCACAATTCATCATACCACAAGATTGATATTTTTAGGAAAATTCTAAATTAAAGAGGAGGACTAAAATATATAAAACACACTCTTATTCTCATTTAAAACTTTAATAAAGAATTAAAGAGAAGGACACATTATAAAATTTTGGACAAAGTCTCCTATGTAATTAAGACTTTTCCCAAAAATCCAATCATTACAACAACAACATCTTTCACAGTTTTATCCATCAAGAAGCAAATTCATCACATCCCATTAGTTAAAAAACATCATTTGCCTTGAAAACGAGCACACATAGGAACAAACACACATCACTCATAAATACACCGCATCCTATTAGTTAAAAACTTAGTTTTTCTTGAAAAACCAGCACACAACAGGGACAGACAGTTATCTTCATAGTTGGACTCCTTGGCCCCCAACTATGGTATCAAAACTATACCCAAACAATAAACTCCCCTTAGCTATCTATGTTCCTCTGTTAGCTCCTTGAAACGTTATTTTGGGATCTCTCAAGTTCACGTGCTTTGGCCCAAATGCAGAGCTTTATATACCACATTGAAGATAATTTAGTATAGATTTCAAAAACTAGGCTAACATTAGCATTCAGGGTCAAATAGCCACTCAAATTTAAAAATGGGCTAAAATGGTGTTTCAGGAGTTCACATCAAAAGACATCATTTTGAAATTTCGATCACACCAATGTGACCGGGGCTCAACAAAGATTGCAAAAATGATATCTATTTCATAAAAACGAGACTTTTACAACATTTCATTTTCAAAGGGTTTTCAAAGGATGTGTAAAACTTCTAACAACGGTACCCAAAATGTAAGAGACACTAAGAGAAGCTTAAACTAGCTAGAAGAAGACAAAAGAAACCAAGATTACCTAAAGGAAACCAAGAAAGGAGAATTGGGGCTCGGTTCTCTACCGGATCCTCGAGTTGAGTTTTGAAGATTCTACTCCGATTAAAGTGTTCCTCTTCGTGTGGTGCTCCAATAGCAAGCGACGGTGGCTAGTGGTGGTGTCACCGGTGGTCGTGGGTGGTGGAGGAGGGGAAGGGGGTTGGGTGCTGGTTTTTGGGGTGAAGGAGACCATTTTCATGATTTGGAGGCTGTTGCATGCTTTTAAAACTGCCTTGACTCACCCAGGCAAGCCAAAAGGCATTCTAAAATTTACCTAGGCGAGTTGGCTCAATTTTAAAATTTTTGGTTTAGTGAAAAATTATCATCTATAGATGTTATTTCAATAATCTCAACGGTTAACCTCTGCATATTTGGGTTAGGAACTTACCTTTAAAATTTGAAGGCGATCCAACGGTTAACTAATCCCAAATGATTATTTTACTAAAATAGGTTTCGGGTCAAACTCTAAATCACTCAATTACAACGCAGTTCAAACAAACTTCACATAACTTGACATCTACACCAAGTAATTGCACATGGATAATTTACACAATAATTTAACCAATCTAAACTATTCAAATAATCAAATAACACAAGAAATACATCAAACATCTATTTTTAGTTATCAAAATTTCAGGGTGTTATAGGAGAAACATCTTGCATTTTTATATCTTCATAATTATCTTTCTTTGGCATTCCTTTTGAGTTGTTCTTTTCTTGTTGAGCTTTTATTGCTTGTCTTCTAAACTTCCAAGGTTTTGTCTTAGAGTTTTTCTTTCTTCATTGATCTCTTAAGTTGAGTTTGGATTTTTTTCATCTTTCACTTTGGATACTCCTTGAATTGAAATCTTTGGTTAATTTCAAGGACTGACGAAGAGTAGAGAGTGAAAAAAAGACAAGAGTGAATCTTATAGAAAAAGTATTTCAAGTGTGAAACACAAGTGTTAACGAGTGTAAACACTTAGTGAGTGGTAAGGTGCAATATTATTTTGTTTTACTAACATTTTTCTTGTACCAATGGTGTCCAAGAGTGATAGTGAACCACCTTCCCCTAGAACCGCTAAGCTAATGGCTTCATTGGCTAAACAAATGGATAAGTTGCAAAGAAATGTTGAAAAGAGGATGGGAGACAGATTTGATGAGATACAAAAAGAAGCACTCAAGAGTTGAGTGGGAGAATGGAAGACATGGGGAGAAGGAGACATCATCGGTCACCTCATTCTTCTCAAGGGAGTGATGATGGCTATCAAGATGGTAGACGATATAAGCATAGAAGGAATAGGGATGGAATGGATGATGTGAAGGTCAAATTCCCAAGTTCCTAGGTACTTATGACCTGGAGTGACACTCATAGGGTATGACACGTATAAATTTATTTCATTTATTGCAATAGTTCATTTTTTAGTGGTTAAAAACCCACAATATACTTGGATGACTTGTTTAGAATAGGTTAAACCAAAAAAAAAAATTCATTCTAATTCTTGAATCAATGTTTTCCATTATCTAGAAGTAGCCAAAATACAAGTGAGAGAGTTTCTAAACTTAATTGCATGTATGACAATTTTGTTTTCGTATTTCACAATCCTTGAAATAGCATTCAAAAACCTACGGAAGGAAATAAACCATTCCCATATAATCTTTTCACCCATTGTTGTTGTCGTCTCGACCTCTCAGCCTTCGCCTTCGCCTTGCCCTCCTCTATTGTCGCCTTTACCTCCATTATTTAAGATCGACAACCTTAGTTCTCACTTGCATTCCTCAATAAAAAACACCCAGTCATCAATAACATCACACACACACACACACACACACACTCTTCTATCTCTAAATCATGGATTTGAGAGAGGGAGAAGTTGGATTGATTCACAGAATCGTATCGAAAAAAGAATAAAGAGAGTGACAATACCAAACAACAACAACATTGGCAACGAAAAGGGATCATTAAAGTCGACAATAGCAGAAACAGAGTCGATTTTGGTCGCGAAATTTCGACCCTAATAGTGTTTCCAGTGGTGTTGGTGCTCAATATTATGTTGTTGTTTCTATTCATAAAGATCACGATCTCAATGTCATAAGATCAAGAACAACACTCGCCTAGGCTAGTGACATTCCTTCAGCAATAAGTTATCAACTCGCCTAGGCTAGCTATCACTCACATAGGCGAGTGACATAACTTCAACATGAAGGAAGCAACTCGCCTGGGTGAGTTGGTCTGGCACCTTTTGGACCATTTCATTTAAAAGCCATGTGAAACAAGGAGAAAGAAAAGAGAAAAGTAGAGCTAGAGCTGCAGAGAAGTGATCGTGGATCGCATCCTTCATCGTTTCTTTTGTTGATCTTGTGCTCTACACAATGATTTGCTAGTTTCTCCGAAGGATTGGATGTAATATTTGTACCCTTATGTATCTCTTTTGATATTATATATGTGTGTGTGTGTGTGTGTGTGTTCTGAAATTGGATTTTAAGTTTGATTGGAAAGTACTCTTAGAATTTGAACTGAATGAATTTACTCTTTACGCTACCTTACTAGGAATAGAGCATAACGTTCTGATTGCAAATAGCACGACATTATGATTATAATGCTGAGATATTTATTTCATATGCGAGGAATCAATATTTGATAAAATATTCTTAGGATTCTCAAATGTGAGGGATCGATTCAGGGTGATTTAAGGTGTGCATTAGTGATATTAGAAAATGATTCATATGAATTAATATTATTTTGATACTAAGGGTATGAACGATGAAATCCAATTCTATGTTTCTCTTGAATAAATTAAATTCATTTTACAAGTTGTCTTAATTTTTCGTATTTATGATGCACTAATTTCGTTATTTCCGCTACTTTCGATATTTCCATTATTTCCATTAAACCCATGAGATTTTGATTAAATTTGTTGTACATAACTATTGAACTGTTTACTTTTATCTGGAGAAATTGAGTAACTCAAGTCCTTGCTGAGACGATCTCTTTTATAAAGTCTATAACCTGTGACGATATTGGTATGCTTGCCAATAGTCCAACAAGTTTCTAGCACCGTTGCCAAGGACTTGAGTCGCTCACTCAGTTTTTTCTGATTTAATTTTTCTGTTTTATAGGTCATTGTTTCTTACTTTAGTTGTTTTCTTATTTTGATTTTGTATAAATTCTCTCTATATATTTTATTTTCGTTAACCTCTGTACTTACGATTTTTGTAGTTTGTTTTTTTTCCTTTATGCGAGGTAAATTTCTTGCAGATAAATTGCTATTTGATCTGAAAATTTCCAAGATTGAAATGAAGAACATGAAGAAAAAGAAACAAGCAACTGGTAAGCCACCAGGTGAATCTTCTACTATTGATTCTCCTTCACTAGAAAAACCACTTGTAATTGATATTATGGATGATAGAAGAGGAGAAGGAAATAGACCACCAGGGAGGACTCTTGGTGACTATGCTTATCAACAAGGACTAAAGCATTACAACAACATAGTCATTCCTCCCTTCAGTAGCAAGGTTGTGGAATTGAAGCCAACATTGCTTAGTCTTATTGGTTCACACCTTTTATCTAGAAAGGATCATGAAGATGTTGGAGCTGTCTACCTCAGAGCTTTATTATTCTTCTTGACAGATAAAGCAAAGATATAGCTTCAATCACATCCAAACAAAAGTCTCAATACTTGGGAAGAAATGGAGGAAAAATTTATTGCGAGATTCTTTCCTCCATCTAGATTCATTAGTGCGAAATCAATCATTACTACTTTTTCCAAGGGTTTGATGAACCTCTTTGTGAGTCATGGGAGAGATTCAAATCTTTACTATGGAGGTGCCCAAACCATAATTTTGATGATGTTGTACAACTACATACATATTTTCTACAGTGGTTTGAGACCTTAGACAAAGATGATTCTTGATGCCTCAGCTGGAGATACTATGATGTCTAAGAGCCATGAGGAAGCAATTGTAAACATTGACTTCATAGCAACTAGTTATTATTAGAGTCACCATCATAGGGCTCCAGTTCAAAGGAAAGGTATAATGAAGCTAAATACTCAAAATGTAATTCTAGCTTAGAATAAACTCTTGACTCAGCAAATAGAGGCCTTAACAAAACAGATAGACCAACTTCATCAACAATTTCAGCAAGGTCGATCATAGAAAATGTACCAAGCTCATCAAGTTCAACAAGTTCTAAGATGTGATTTTTGTGGTGGTTGTAATGCCTGGAAATTTCGATAACTGAAAATAGATGTTTGATGTATTTCTTGTGTTATTTGATTATTTGATTAGTTGAATTGTTGTTTACATTATCCTTGTGCAATTTCTTAGTGTGGATGTTAAGTTATATGGAGTTTGTTTAAGTTGCGTTGAAAATTGTGTGATTCCGAGTTTGACCCAAAACTTGTTTTAGTAAAATCACTATTTTGGATTGGTTAACCATTGGATTGCCTTCAAACTTTAAATTTGGGTTTATAACCGACATATTCAAAGGTTGACCATTGGGATTTGCGAAATAACTTTTGAAGCATAAGATATTAATTTTTCACAGCAGCAATGGAATTTCAAAATTGGGTAAGCTCGCCCAGGCGAGCTAAAATGCCTTCCAAAATTCATCTGGGTGAGTCAAGTCGGTTTTAAATAGGACAACAGCGTGAAAATCACAAAATTCTTGTTTTCTTCTTCTCCAACAGCCACCCAACCCCTCTCCCTCCTCCTCCACCACCCACGACCACCGGTGACCACCACGAGCCACCGTCGCTTGTTGTTGGACCATCGCACGAAGAGGAACACTTTAATCGGAGTGGAATCTTTGAAACTCATCTTGAAGTTTCGATAGAGAACAGAGCCTTTAATCATTCTTTCTTGGTTTCTTTGAGGTAACCTTGGTTTCCTTTGTCTTCTCCTAGCTAGTTGAAGCTTCTCTTAGTGCCTCTTGTGTTTTGGGTATCGTAGTTTGGAGTTTTACACTTCCTTTGAGAACCCTTTGAAAATGAGATGTTGTAAAAGTTTCCTTTTTATAAAATTGATGTTATTTCTGTGATCTTTGTTGAGTCCTGGTCACATTGGTGTGATTGGAATTTCAAAATGATGTCTTTTGATGTGGACTCCCAAAACACCATTTTAGCCCCTTTTAGATTTGAGTGGTATTTGACCCCAAATGTTAATATTGACCTTGCTTTGAAAATCATACTAAATTGTCTTTGATTTGGTATATAGAGCTCTGCGTTTGGGCAAAAGCACGCAAATTTGATGGATCTCAAAATAACGCCAAGAGACGCTAACAGGAGAATTTATAGATAGGTAAGGGGAGTTTATTCCTTGGTTATAGTTTTGATACCATAGTTGGGGGCCAGGGAACCCAATTATGGAGATATCTCTCTGTCCCTATTGCGTGCTGGTTTTCAAGAAAAACTATGTTTTAAACTAATGGGATGTGATGTATTTACTATTAATGTACATTTGTTCCTGATGAGTGTTCGTTTTCAAGAAAAACTGTGTTTTTAACTAATGGGATGCGATGAATTTGTTATTGCTGGATAAAATTGTGAATGATGTTGTTGTTATAATGATTGAATTTTTCGGAAAAGTCTTAATTACAGAGGAGACTCTGCCCAAAATTTTATAATATGTTTTCCTATTTAATTCTTTATTAAATTTTAAATGAGCATAAGAGTGTGTTTTATATATTGTAGTCCTCCTCTTTAATTTAAAATTTTTCCTAAAAATATCAGTCTTGTGGTATGATGAATTGTGAATGTATGAAATTTGGGTTGTCTAAAGACTGGAGAATGTGAATCTCAGGCATATGTATTATGTACAGATGTGAAATGCGATTGCTTGTGATGTCGTTGATGATATTGGGATTGAGATGTCATTGATGTTGACGATGTTGAAATGAGATAATGTTGATGTGGTTGATGATGTTGAAATGAGATCATGTTGATGTGGTTGATGATGTTGAATGAGACAATGTTGATGTGGTTGATAATATTGATGTTTTATGATGATGATGTTGAGATGGCATGATGTTGATGTTGATAATGACATTGATGAGAGATAATATTGATGTGGAAAATGTCATTGTATGATGTGGATATACAAGAATACCCATAGGGGGTGCATGACTGGTTATCCTTGCGAGGAAGGATTTGTTCCTAGCCATGGTTATGCATTGATAGTGCTCATGGTTGTATGTTGTGTATGTACATGTGGGGTGCAGTGACCGATTGGTTACCCTTGCGAGGAATGATTTGTTCCTAGCCACGGTCAGTGCATCGATGAGCCCATATTTGTATGATGTGTATGTACATGGGAGTGTATGACTGGTTACCCTTGCGAGGAATGATTTGTTCCTAGCCATAGTCATGCATTGATGGTGCCCATGTTTCATACTTCATAATTGAATGGATGGAAATAGAATGAAGGCAACACGTACCTGTGAGTTTTTATGGGCTAAAAACACAGGTACTAATGGCCATCAGGTTTGGAATTCCCTTGTGACCACTGGTTGATCACCGTCAGGGGGGGG